>PVKU01017495.1:0-11325 GCA_004027475.1 Anoura caudifer
GAGGAGCCACTGCCTGCAGCCTGGGGAGAGATGCTGGCAGGTAGTGAGAAGGGAAGCAGGAAACTGCTCTCAGGTGGGGGCCTGGCCCTCCTAGAAGGGATGAGCCTGGGGGAAGGGCTGGGAATCAGGACGCGTGGAGGCCAGTGCCTCCGTGGGGACTCAGGACCATTTTGCCAGACCGGATGCTGGGCCCTGGAGTCAGAAAACACTCGCAATCTGAGTGAGTACAGCAGCTGTGATCTCTGCGACCGCGTTTGGCGACGGCCTTCCGACATCCCCCTCGGGTCTGGGGCACCTGACTTCTCTTCTCTTGACGGCGGCATCTTCTTCTTCTCCCATCCACCCCGGGTCCTCGAGTGGGATCTGGCTAACGTGTCTGGTAGTTCTGCGGTTTCGTGATGGGGGACAGAGGGGGCATGAAAATAGGCAAAAGGCAACAAATAGCATTAAAGCAAAGTTTTAGAGACGAGCAGAGAGGGTCCGAGTCTCCACGCTCCCGGGTACCGGCTGCGGGGTCTTTAGTCCTCCGTTTTCTCTGCAGAAAAATGCAAGAGACTCCACCTGCCTCAGAGCTGGGGGTGCAGAGAGAAGTCACAGAAAGTGAATGGTGAATGCTCCTGCCTTCCTATTTGGGGAGTCTTTTCATTTGGCTGATGGTTCTCTTTGCTGGGCAAAAACTGTTTAGTTTGATGCCATCTCATTGGTTTATTTCTTTCCTTTGTTTCCCTTGCCTGGGGAGAAATGAAAGAAAAAACATTGCGACAAAAAAAATGTCTGAGACTTTACTGCCTAGGTCTTATGCTAGGAGTTTTGTGGATCCGGATCTTACAATCAAGTCTTTAATTCATTTTGAGTTTATTCTTGCATGAGGTGTAGGAAGGTGGCCTAGTTTCATTTTTATGAGTTATCTGTTCGATTATCCCAACACGCAATGTTCAATATCATTTCAGAACAGAAATAGGGTAAAGAGAGGCTGTTCGATGAATAGCTACCATTTACTGAGAGATCTTGCCAACTTGGTCATAGTTTAATTGACTGTAAAGGCCTGGTTTTATTTCTGGGCTCTCTATTCAGTTCCACTGATGTATGCGTCTGTTTTTCATGCCAGTACCATGCCGTTTTGTTTACTACGGCTTTGTAGGTTAGTTTGATGTAACGTAGGGTGGCACCTCCTGCTTCATGCTCTGTTTTCCTGATTGCTGTGGCTATTGGAAGTCTGTTGTGTTTCCATTCAAATGTTTAGATTATTTGTTCTAGTTGTGTGAAAACAAAGACCGTTGGTGTTTTTGTTTGTTCGTTGGGCTATGTAGAAAGATCTTTAAAATTCTTTTAGTTACAGTCAACCTCCAGCATCGTATCAGTTCCAGGCACACCGCACAGTGCTTGAAAGGAGTCCCGTTGAACTCCTACCTGTCGGAACGGCTATCGTCCATAAATTAACACACAAGTGCTGGTGGGCACGTGAGAACCAGGGAGCCCTCACACACTGTGGGCGGGAGCGAAGACTGGGGCGGCTGCTACGGAAAACTGGAGGTTGCGCAAAACAATTAAAAGCGAAAGTGCCTTATGACCCAGCCATTGCACTTCTGGCTGTATTTCTGAAGAAAAACACCCCTGTGTCCATAGCAGCGTCATTGATAATAGCCAGGGTCTGGAAGCCTCCCAAGTGTCCCCCAAAACCTTTGATATCTCTCCAGTGCCTGGAGGGTCAAGCTCTGCCTTTATGGTTTCATTCCTCATTATTGAATTATATCAGGTGTATGCTTTGGATCCTGAGGACGTGTTCTGTAAAAAAAAAAAAAAAAAAGATTTGTAAAAATTATGTTCCCGTAGGTCGAGAACAAGAAAGGTTTAGGAAAACAGGAACAGATTTCTTTCTCTGTGACTCTTCTGAATCTCTAATAACTAACACGCATAGTGAAAACTAAAGTCCTTCCAACAAGCAGGGATTCTGACTCGTTGCCAAGGCCTGTCCATTCATGAAACGCCTTTGATGCTTTGAATGGAACGAATGTCCCAAGGAGCGCGCCGTGAGCCACCGGGCCCTGGGCTGCCCTTGGCTGGGCCCACATCCCTGAGCCCCTGCGATCCGCTGAGGTGGGAGGGGCTTGCGACTGGGGGCAGCGGGGATGTGTGTGTTCTCAGCTGCTTCTCCCTGTTGCTGTGGCCCTTAGACTCCCATCTGGGGACAACATAAAACCCGACTTAAGTGAGCCGCAGGGAAGTGTTATTTGCTTATTTACCCATAAAACCGGGAACGTGACTTCCTACCACCCTTACGCACCCTGGGGGTTTTCAAGATCCTTCTTCTCTCGGACTTTCTTCCGATCACTGGAGATTAAGGCCGGTGTGAGTGTCATTTTAAAGCCAAGAACTACGTGAACAAGCGGAATTTTGAGAAAATAAAAGCAAGAAAAAGAGAGAAGTCACGCTGACATTGGACGGCCGAGATTGGTTGCTCGCGCAGAGGGAACGGGAGAAATACTGGCAGGCCCACGGCGGAGCTGAAACCCCGCCACTGCCGCACAGAGCACCTACTGTGTGAGCCCTCTGTTGGGGTCTGCTAACGTTGCCTCACCGAATTCCTACAACCGTCCCCAAAACTTGGTGGTGTTGTCCCCACCTGCCAGATCTGCTGTGGAAAAGAAAGGTTGGCTCGTTTACTGAAAGTCTCACAACTACTGAGTCATCGAGCTGGGCTGTACCTGTGGGGCTGGGGGGGGGGGTGGCGGTGACCACTCAGAGGGGAGGTCAGGTTATGACATAAAAAGGGGACGGCCGCTACGCCAGGGTCACCACGCAGCCTCACGCCGCGGAGGAAGGAAGGAAGGAAACTGAGAGGCGCAGCAAACCCACCGCGCACGCAGTAATCACGCCATCGGGTGCATCGTGTCCGTGATATCAGAGAGCGCGTGCCTCGGTTACAGCCCACAAACTCACTCAGCAGAAGGGGGCTCGAGCTGGACCCCAGAATGGACAGAAACAAGGAGGCAGCGGTGGCTGTGGTGGCTGTCATAACACCTCTCCGTAGAACCAGCTCAAGGAGGAGGACCCCTTGCCCGGCCCTGGAGCAGGGTTGCCGCAGATGTGATGGTCACGGCTACGCGGGGACACGGCCCCAGCCCACAGGCTCGGTGGCCCTGGGGGTCCCGCGGGGATGCTGCCACTGCCTCCTGGCCCTCTGGCCCCCTGGCCCCCTGGTCCCCCGGCCCCCCGGCCGCTGCGCAGACTCAGCTTTGTCACCTCCTCATGTCAGCACCTGTTCGGAAGCATCTCGCTGTGACGGTCGTTGGCTGAGACAGTGGAAGGAAGACTGCTCCCAGAGGCGTCCTCTCCGCCTCCCGCGGGGCCTCCTGCGCGGCGGATTGTGTGTGCGAACTGAGGAGGGAGAGCGCAGGCGCTAGGTTTGGAAACGGTACCGGACACCCTTCCCCCGCTGCGGGCACGGTCCTGTGGCCTCGCCGTCCGTGACACCGACCGAAGGAGCCACGGCTGGGGCCGCAGGGACCCCATGAGGGTCACGGGTGAGTCGGTCCGTTCAGTTAATGTCAGTGGTCTCCCGCCCTGAGCTTAGCCATCGGGGATTCTGAAATGAGGACCATCAATAAGTACCTAAGACCACCACCCTTAGGGGAAAGTTGGGGATTTTATTAAAAGGGCTCCTTGGGGCAAACCATTTAAGTAAGCACAGATATGGGTTAAGCAAATTTATAGATACAACAGGCTTTTAATCGAATGTTTGAAAATTTTTATGAAAAAATGTGTGAATGGCTAATGATAGGGAGAACACGACAAAAATCCTTCGAAGATTCTGTTCGGCCTCAGATGTCTGCCTTTGGCGTATGGTGACCAAATACGTGGTGAATGATTTCTTTACGGCAAACGCTTACAACGGACCGTGGGTAAAATCGGAGGAGATGCGAATGTTCCCGCCGAAGGGCGCACTGTTAGGGGAACCAGAAGATGCAACTGATCAGGAAACACGATTCAAATAAAATAACGCAGAGATACTGGCTTTATCGGGTAGAGTCACCGAAGGCGTCACAAAATGTTCTCTGTAACTAGATGCTGAGAGACGCGTGCAGCCCGGAGGAAACCCACAGTGCCAGGGGCAGCCGGCGGGAGGCACGGAGTGGGGGCTGGGGGCGGGGCTGGGGGCGGGGCTAGAGAGTGACGTTGTTGGGGGCGGGGCTGGGAAGGAGACTGTGGTCTGCGGGTCTTGGCCTTATAAGTCAACCTTCAACCAGGGGGTGAAGGCCTGGCTCAGGGTGACCCCCCCCACGGTGACCCTGAGTTCAGGTTCTCTCGAAACAAAGGGGACAGACACGAGATGACAATTAAAATTCCTAACTGGTTTAATGACGGCTGTTCGTTGTGATGTTTGTAATTCACGCCCCTACAGTTATTGTGACTTTTTTAAAACAATATGCTCAAAACACAGAATAACAAATCAAGGATGATGCCCCTATTATTTCTGTGTACTTCACCCCTTTTCTCTTCCTCTCTCCTTCCCAGTGTCGCCTCCTCACCTCCTTGCCTGCTATCCGTCGAGCTATTCGAAGGTTCAACTGCTTTTTTTCACAATTAGCAACCAAAGGTTTAGTAGACTCCACTTTCACCTAAACTCCGCCATGCACATTGGCCCATGTGATTCTGAATCCTTCTATCGCAACAGACTCTTCACAGTATTTGATCGGTTGGCTGTCACGGGGCTGCTTCATGCCTGCTTCTCAAATAGCTGGATGTATCACATTTTGCCCTTGGATCCGTTTTACTTAGGGTGGACTTTCAGGAGTCTGCCGGAATCGCTGATGTTTTATACCCAGAGCCCCAGCTCCCCGGGTTGGGCGTGTTGGGACCGGATGTTGAACATGAAGCGTAAGAGCCGCGGCATCCTAATTTGCAGCAACCGAGGTCCCCCGGAAGGACAGAATGCCCACAGGCGCGTCAGCGAAAGCCAGCTTACCGGTGCTCAGGACGGTTTCGGTAGCAAAACAAGAAAACCCACGTGAGAGAGGCCGCAAGACAGAAAGCTGGCTGTTTCGTGCCCTGAATGTGAAGAGAGGAGCGACCCCGTTCTGCGATTCACCAGGACTGTGTGGTAGTTACAGATTCTGCTCTGACTGCCACACTACTCACATTTTATCTCCCAAATTTAGTAATGTCTCAGCGAGCCGCTGTTGAGATCTATAGCTGTCAATTCAGCCGAAAAATACACGTTAAACGCCCTCGCTTTTAATTCTACCAGTGACCTGCTCTCTAGCTCTGAGCCTTTTAAAATGATAACAAACTATGATGATACTGTAGCTGAAAACAAGCTATTTAAAGCCATGTAAGTCTCTCCAGAATTTGCAGGCTCGCAGTGGGGATGTCAAAGTAGGCAGCCCAACGAATTTATCTAAGATTTATTGTAGAGCAATGGGAATTGCAAGAGTGAAGTAAATGAAAACCGTTATTAACATCAAATTTAGCCAAAGGGCACCGTCCTTACATAAAGGAAATGATGTAGAGTCGTCCTTCCTTTATTCCCTGCAGGTAGCACTGGCCGGTGCATCACCACTACCCCTGTCAGAGCCCGGTCTCGAGGGTCTTTCTATTTGCTGGCTCTGGGGGTGCGGCATTTCTCACCAGCGCCCCCGTGTTTGGGAACTCGTGCAAGTGTCTGGCGTGTGTGTGACTTCTTCAGTGCCTCTTCTAAGTGCCTTTCATTCCGACTAAGAATTCCGTGTCCGTTAAGCGTCACCCACGCTGCCGCGCCCTCCACGGTACCGCCGTCAGGGCTCTCGGCTGCTGTGGGTTCCGCTCTGCCATTGTATCCCAGCGCAATTAACACGGAGGAAGTGGAAAGCACTGTGCATTCCTAGAGATCGCAAGTTGAAAGCTTTTAATTAGGTATGAACTACCGCTTACGTTTCATCCACAGAATTTTTTTTTTTTTTAAAAACCGTAACTATCTTCTGGTGCCCTCATTCATGGAATATTAAAAATCCCCTTATAGACACACCGAGGGGGCCTGTTCTTGTTTCTTTCTTTTTTGCAGAGGTCATGACTCACCCAGTAAACTTGCGATTCCCAAATCTAAGTCCAGAAGCAGTTTTGGGTGACCGGTGATAGATGCCTGCGTGGATTCGCATTTGAACCTCGGGTGTTTTTGTGATGATTAGATTAAACCGTGCAGCTGTCATTCTATAAAAATTGAAATAAAAATCATTCCTTGCAGCTGCAACTTTTAGAAGATGTGTGTCCTTTTAAGTTTCACTGAATAAATTGTTTCAACCTTAACATGACATTTAAGTGCCTGATACCAACCTCGTACCTGTCAGCCGAGCTCACTTGCAGGAGACTGGACTAAACTCCGTGGTGCGCTGCCTCCCAGCTGTGGGACATGGGAAATTATTTAATTCTCTGAGCCCAGTGATAGATTAATAACAATGCACAGGTCCTAAATCTATGCAAATCACTTACAGCAGCTTTGTCACCGAGTGAGCAATCAGTAAATATTGCTCATAGTCCTTTTGTGCAGCTGTCTTCCTGAAACCGGGGCCCCAGACACTGAAGTCAATTCCGTGATTAAATCACACGGATTTTTAGGACAGTTCTCTCCAGCACGTTAAATGTGAATCTGAAGATGTGGCCAGTAGGTTTTTCGGAAACGTGTTTACCAAATACTCAAGAGCAGCATTACTTACGAGCCGAACGTTGAGACCAACATAAGCAGCGAGGAAAGCACGCAGGAACTTGGTTCGGATTGTGCCGACTCACCCTCGGAGAGCAGGGGCCAGAGCTCGCCTCCGCTGGGAGTGTGGACTGTGCAGGCGACTTGCCCCAGAGTTACCGCAGGGGGTTAGGTAATTGCTAGCAAACTGGGGAGCAGGAGCCTGCTGCTTCACCAGGCAGCCCAGCTTCACTCCCCAGAGGACCACAGCTTTGCTCCACCACGGGGATGAACGCTGCTCCCCTCCCCCATCCAGTGCCTAATTGTTGGGGGTGCAGGGGAGGTGGGACGATAGAGGCCTGTCAGTCTAACTGGGGCAGGGGGCATCCAAAGCCCACAGATACGTGGGAAGTTGATTGGTCGTTTTGAAAAAGCACCTGGTCCGTCCCAAACCCAAGCTAATATAATCCCAGCGGAGCAAAGAGCCGCCTCCTCTCTCTCTCTCTCTCTCCCCGTGCCCCCCACCCCCACCTCACTCTCCCCGCACCCAAACCAGTGATGCACTTTGCTGCACCCATTCACACCTTCTCTCTCCCCCAGGAGCAGTGGCCACGCACTCAGCTACCTGGACCCACAGCAGCCGGCGTGGACTCCCAGGGACTCGGCTTTACCATGAAGCAGAGGCTCGGGACACTGGCTTCGGTTCTGGCTTCGGTTCTGGCCTCACTGAGGACGCAGCCGGACTCGCTCTGTGGTGGGACGGAGAGGAAGACCAGACGTTGGAAAGCCGGGGCAGCTTCTGTTTCCACCTGAGTGAACCACCTCACCCCCTCCTGAGCGTGAGTCCTCAGGACGCTTTCCTGGTGACCCCTCGGAAGAGCCTCATTTCCACCGCGATGAGGTGGCCGGGATCCAGGCATCCTCAGGCCGGCTGGGCGGGCACTTGGTGCAACGCAATGAAGGTGGCACCTGATCCCCGTGACCTCCCTCCCCCACATCCCAGCCCCGGGGTCCCCATGGGGCAAACATCAGACAGATGGCAACGGAGGGAAGAAAACCAAAAACCTACCCAGTACTCAGAAAAGTAAAAAATATTAAAAATGCCAAAGCTATCCACAAAAGGCAAGTGCGAGAAACTGACAATCTGGAATATCTAAGAAAGCATGTCAACTAAATGAAACTAGATGAGATGGTGGAATTTAAAAAAAAAAAAAAAAAAGAACATGAAGTTAAAATTAAGGATATGTGACTGAGTGATGGGATTTAGTTGATAACAGTGCTTCCACATCGGGTCATTAACGGCAGCCAATGGACACTACCCTAATGCAAGATGTTAACACTAGGGAAAAAACGGGTGTGAGAGATACAGGAACATTTTTTTACTATTTTTACAAGCTCTCTGAAAATCTAAAACTCTTCTAAAAATAATATTAAAAAAAAAAACTCTGCTCAAATCCCAAGTAGAACGGGCAGCTCTCCGAGTAAATGCATGCGCTCCCTACGCGCAGCCATGGGCCAGGAATGCGTCGCGAAACTCGAGGGGATCCTGCGGCGGAAAGATAAGTCCGCAAGTTAAACAGAGTTTGCGTTGCCAAGTATGAAGCTGTGCGATCAGGAAAAAAGGCAATTACGTGGGGTTTAAAATATAAGGCCAAAATTAGCATTCAAAATCAGAAAGATAAATATATTTTTAATTATGCTGCACACTCCAGGGCTTGTTGGATGACTTTTTCGGGTAATATTTTAATCATTTTACCTGTTAGAAGGAGTGACACGTCTTTGATTCAAAGAACACACTAAATAGTGTGGATTTGACAGTTGAAACGATCGTGGACTTGAATTAATCATTAGATTTTTAGTGAGATGATGCGTCCGTTGAGAAAGTCCTGATGGGAGTTTATAAGTAGAATTAAGTACGTCTTATTTTGCGTCATTATAGATGTGGCTTAAATGGGGGGGGGGGGGCGTGGCGGCGATGCAGTCAATTTTGGGCATCGTGTGAACCACCCGATTGCAACCATAAAGGAAAAAGTAGCGGCTTGAATGCGATAAAGCTTGATTTCCTTTCTCGCCGCCGAGCAGGGCGTCGTCTGGCAGTCCAAAGCTGGCTTCCTCATTTTTCAACAGATGGTTTCCTTCTTTGAGTCCAGTTTAGCCCCCTAGATTGTCACCCCCCACCCAGCAGCAGCATGTGACGGGGACCTAGTTCGCACCTGTTCACCCAGGTTCTTCCTATGGTTACTTGATGCAAACACGCTATTTCCTTCTTTCACGACGTGCGCACAGGGCCGCTCCCAGGGACGCGGTGAACCGAGGACGGTGGCTGGTGGACGGTGGACGGTGGCTGTTCTCCAGGACCCGGACCACGTACACACAGGGGTCACTCCGCTGCTTCACGGTGTGGCCACCCGTCGGCTTGAACTGTGCTTCCAAAACCCATGCATTCAGCGAAACAGTGGCTGCGGTAGGAGTGATAAGACGTGTTTATGAAGATAAGGAGTGACAGCGGCATCCTCCTTCAGCTTGGAATAGACGTCAGTGGGTCTCCAACGGAGCAGTTCGAAGTGACTTCAGCGCCACACAGAATTCGCATCGATGGCGTGCAGGGCAGAGCGTGGATGCACATGCACAGGGACAATCCCAAGTGTCCCCACGTGATCGAAAAGGCTTCCCAGGACGTCTATGCCCCCACAGCGGTAAGAATGAGCACGTGGCTTCATGCCACTGGTCCCGTCCCTTCCTCCGGTGACCCCGTTGATCTGGCAGCTAGAAGCCTGACTTCCCACATGTCCCTGCTTATCACCAACACGAGGCAAACTGAGAGTTTAAAACCACCCGTTTCCAGACCTGTTTCCTGTCTAAACAGACACATTCCGTTGTTCCTTCACGAAAGTGATAGTTTTGCAGCAGCTTGCCCATGATGCGTCTTTAACAGGTCTCCCCGCAATGCATGAAGCCCGATGGGAAGTTCGGTGGTGCGGTAAAAGGCGATCGCTGTGTGAGCTGGCCCACACCAGGGGGGTCGCTCGTGGGAAGACCTGGACTTGGCTCTTCGGCCGTTCACTCCCCCGCTCCTGTGTGTGTCAGCCCCTCGTGGGGAGGATGCTCACCTCGGCTCTGTCTCAGTCCGACCTGGGGCTCGGCCACCTTCCTTCGGCTTTCCGGAGGCGGGAGCTGCTTTGACTCCTGGCGAGGACCTCCGAGCACCAGCCGTGGGTGTGGATGGGAAAGGCCTATCTGCAGGAACCTGCTGGCCTCTTGCTCATCACTCCGGGGAACGCCTGGGCTTCCCTGAACCCTCGCTCGTCTGCAATGCACTCATGCCAGGGGGCCCGTGGAGGGGAGTGTTTTGTGAATCTCAGCGTGCAAGCCATGGGACAAGGCACGGTGCACAGAAACCCACCACGGAGCTGCGAGTGCCCAGCTCAGCGTTTTCTGAGTCCTCCCTGCCACACTAGCGCCGGTTCTCATGGAGTCGTGCCCCCCGTGGTGAAAGTCACCGCAGTGCCTCCTGGTCTCCTGGGGAAACCGTTCCTGAGCATCACGACACACACACTGGACGGTGCCTCGCCACACCCCGTCATGATGCAGACACAGGTTACCACAGCGAGTTCGATGGCCCTTCAGCTCTTGTCCAGAAAGAACAACTGAATGGGGGGGTGAGGGAGACACCGTCAACAAAGCGAATTAGTCGCCACCGCACCCAAACCCTATAGGGGGACATTTGGACATGATGGGCGTCGTCCCCTCTCTCCCTGTCACTCCCATCGTACCAGCGCACAGGAGAAGGTAGCATCCCTCTGGCGAAACACACATTGAATTCTTTTGGCTTTGAAGGAGGTAAAAAGCTGTGTGTTCGAGTGTATAATGAGATGCATTCCATGCGCTAAGAATAAAACGGGTGGCATTTAAATTTGGCTGCTTCGAGGATGAGTGAAGGATGATGAGCACATGGGTTGCAGAGGCAACTGAAAACGAGAGAGTGTGCAAGGCAAATGCCACGACGTGGCCAACAACCGAAACGTCATTTACAGATGTGACGTCACGTGTAGGTTTTACCTGGCTGCCGGAGCTCAGCCCAGGGCCCGGTGAGCCCAAGTTCAGTGTCACCAGGAGGCAGCCAGTGTTTCCTGACCGACAATAATCC
Source organism: Anoura caudifer (assembly GCA_004027475.1). NCBI lineage: Eukaryota > Metazoa > Chordata > Mammalia > Chiroptera > Phyllostomidae > Anoura > Anoura caudifer. The sequence goes on from PVKU01017495.1 coordinate 10,803, forward strand.
TCAGCGTCTGACCTCACGGACATCACCAGGACATGCAGGGCCATTTAGTTTAAGTCAATCAGGGAGGAAGCGACCCGGTTGCATTTCTCACGTCCTTTGGGAAGCGGGTCACCAGGAGCTCATCGGAGGGCTGGGTTTTTCCATCACAGAAAGTCTGATTTCCTGAGCAGTCAAAATCCGTAAAACAATGACATCACCCACAGAAGGACCAAAACAAAAATTCCCTTTGTATTCTACTAAGTGGTCTTCGCCTCCTGTCCTTCATGTGTGTTGTTATGCCCAGTCTGCATTTGTTAACATGTGTTACCTTCTCTTCACCGAGCGCTAGGCGCCAGCAACCGGAGAATTCGTACACACTGCACCCTAGGAAATTTCACCCACAATGTCACCCCAGTGAGCTCAAAGAAAAACGTGAACCAGGAAGAAAAACACTGGAGTGACAAAAACAAACCCGTCAGAGTGCGGCCTTAATACCAGCAGGGCCGGTACGTGGTGAGCAGATCCCGGTTTATGAGCAGGCAAG
>PVKU01017496.1:0-11314 GCA_004027475.1 Anoura caudifer
GAGAAAAGTAGTTATCAATGTAAAATATGCACATGACACTCAAAAAAACTTACAAAAGATTGTTTCCACTGTTCGTGATTGGTAAGCCTTTTGACAACAGACCTTGTGATAAGTATCAGGAGCATAATTTTAATATGTATGTAAAAAGGTACACAATATTTTTTTAAAGAATGCCTTTAGAAACACACAAGAGACTACCCTGGCTCAGTGCCTATCCTCTATTATCATCCTCTTTTACTGACAATGCCTATGCTTATGTTCTGCTTTCCTCACTGCTGACTTTCATTTGTGATGTCATAACAGAACTACTAACCCAGAGAACATGACCAACTGATATGGAAATGATGCAGCACTGAGTAAGCACCTGCATGTCACTCCTGGATGAGCTAACAGATGAAGAACATTATTCCAATTTGTTGCCTTTGACATTGTCTGTTGCTTCATAAAGATTTCTCAAACCTCTGCCAGAAAGGCTGGGGTTGGGGAAACCGAACACCACCATAAAACTTCACAGCCTTCTACAAAGATCCTGGTACGCAAAGAGCCAGCCACATCTCACATTAACTCCCCAGTCAGCCTCCGGGGACATCCTCAAATTTCTGAAGTAGTGGCACAACCCAATGAGCAAAACCACAACTCAGTTAAAATGTCAAAATACAGATTATCAACCTAGTCCAACAACTGGTCAGGCAAAGCCTTTAACTGAACATCTTAACCTCAGCTCTACCAGTTCACGTTGAATTCCAGCTCAGACACCTCTCCCACACTCTTCTGCTTGGTGTTTCTCCTTTCATCTGTCTCCCAACCCCGAACCCATTTTAAGGAGTATTACATAAAACAGAGATTATCAAAATAAAACACTGGTATCTTTCTGCATTTTCACGTCTTAAATGGCAATACCAAATATATTTCAGAAACAGTTCAGAAATATCAGTGCTGGCTCTGGAAACCCATCAAGAAGCATAAAAACCCCAATCTGAACTCCTAGTCACCTTCATGTCCAAGCCTCTGGTTCCCCGCCATGTCTGCATGGCTCTGCTGCAGAACTACTGGGCTGAGGGAGGGGAGGGTTCTCTCAGCCACATCAGAGTGACTGCATGGACTCTCTAGAGGCACTATACACCTCAACATTCTTTTTTTAAAGCTCCCACAAAATCAGGACCAGAAACATATTTAAGTAACTTCAATCATTTAAATATCTTCAAAAAGCAAAGTATCTGGCTGTATAGGGTGACCTTTAGGGCACAACACTACTGTGTTAGGTCTTCTATATGTATATTTAACAAGAACCATTCCTTTCTAAAATATATGTATATGGTTGTATGCATGTATTCCTATTGTGAACCTGTACATTGCAAAGAAGTAGTCTGGAAACTTGTAAAGCACTAAAGCATACCCACAAAAGAAAAGATGTGCTCTTATTAAACTTGATGTAGCTTAATTGTAACATTTAGTTTATAAAGGTTCTTTCTATTTTCCATGGCAAGGACTTTAACACTTGAAAAATAGAAGCGATGCTTGATTTATTTTTGTAAGTATTTAGGATATTTTATTTTTTTAATATTTTGTTTATTTTTAGAGAGAGGGGAAGGAAAGGAGAAAAAGAAGGAGAGAAACATCAATGTGTGGTTGCCTCTCACATGCCCCCAACTGAGGACCTGGTCTGCAACCCAGGCATGTGCCCTGACTGGGAAACAAACAGGTGACCCTTTGTTTCACAGGCCTGCCTGCACTCAGTCCACAGAGCCACACCAGCCAGGGCTCATTAAGCTCTATTAAAAAAAAAAAAAAAAAAAGACCACAAGGACTTCATAGAAACAGGTTACTTCACCTAGGACAAAATAGTTCCACAAATGAAATTTCTGAGAGCTCTGTAGAGTGTGTACATCTGTATGATGTACATACATCATACATCTTAGTATGTACTAAGATGTACGGTGTACATACTAAGCAACAGAGTCATGTATAAATGGTCCATATTCTGCAGTATTTCTCTAAAACTAATATGAAACTTTGGTGTTTTAAAAATTCAATGATCTACAAAGTTGACTTATGTGTATAAATTTACTCAACATTCATGTATTTATTTTATTTTATTTTTTGAGGGTAGGGAAATTATTCTTTTATTAACTTATTTGGAACAATAATATTAAAGAGATTCAGAGGTCTCATTCTTCAGGAGAAACAAAATATTACTGAGTACAACATAAGTACTTCAGTTACATTTTCCAAGTTTATCACTATTAACACCTGTTGCTTCTTCAGTTGCTTCATTTTTATCTGTATAAGGACCTCTGAAAATTAAAGGTTATACCAAAATCAAGAGAAATTGTTGAGCCTGAGACCTTCAGTTCTCTATCTAGCATATATCTTAACTTCTTCATTATGAACCACATTCTGACTTGACTGGAGACTGAAATGTGTCTAACTTTAGAACTATGTTTTTCTTTTTTTATAATATATTTTATTGATTATGCTATTACAGTTGTCCCATTCCCCCCACCCTTTATTTCCCTTCACTCTTTGCACCCCCTCCCACCTGCATTCCCCCCTTTAGTTCATGTCCACTGGTCGTACATGTAAGTTCTTTGACTTCTACATTTCCTATATTATTCTTAACCTCCCCTTGTCTGTCTTCTACCTACCATCTATGCTACTTATTCTCTGTATCTTTTCCCCTCTCTTTCCACCCACTCCCCTGCTGCTAACCCTCCATGTGATCTCTATTTCTGTAATTCTGCTCCTGTTCCAGGTGTTGGCTTAGTTTGGTTTTGTTTTAGGTTCAGTTGTTAATAACTGTGCATTTGTTGTCATTTTATTGTTCGTATTTTTTAATCTTTTTCTTAGATAAGTCCCTTTAACATTTCATATAATAAGAGCTTGGTGATGATGAATTCCTTTAACTTGACCTTATCTGGGAAGCACTTTATCTGCCCTTCCATTCTAAATGACAGCTTTGCTAGATAGAGCAATCTTGGATGTAGGTCCTTGACTTTCATGACTTGGAATACTTCCTTCCAGCCCCTTCTTGCCTGGAAGGTCTCTTTTGAGAAATCAGCTAACAGCCTTATGGGAACTCCTTTGTAGGTAACTGTCTTCTTTTCTCTTGCTGCTTCTAAGATTCTTTCCTTATTTTTAATCTTGGGTAATGTAATTATGATGTGTCTTGGTGTGTTCCTCCTTGTGTCCAACTTCCTTGGGACTCTCTGGGCTTCCTGGACTTCCTGGAAGTCTATTACCTTTGCCAGATTGGGGAAGATCTCATTATTTGTTCAAATAAGTTTTCCATTTCTTGCTCTTCCTCTTCTTCAGGTACCCCTATGATTCAGATGTTGGAACTTTTAAAGATGTCCTGGAGGTTCCTAAGCCTCTCCTCATTTTTTTTGAATTCTTGTTTCTTCATTCTTTTCTGGTTCAATGTTTCTTTCTTCCTTCTGGTCTGCACCATTGATTTGAGTCCCAGTTTCCATCCCATCACTGTTGGTTCTGTGTACATTTTCCTTTCCTTTAGTTAGCATAGCCTTCATTTTTTCATCCAATTTGCGACCATATTAGACCAATTCTGAGAGTCCTGATTACCAGTGTTTTGAACTGTGCATCTGATAGGTTGGCTATCTCTTTATCACTTAGTCATATTTTTTCTGGAGCTTTGATGTGTTCTTTCATTTGGGCCATTTTTCTTTGTCTCGGCACACCTGTCATGTAGTAAGGGGCAAAGCCTTAGGTATTCTTCAGGTCTGGGCAATCCATGTTGCTGCATTGTCATGTTGTATGTGGGGCAGGGGTCCAAGGGGAACAACGGCACTTCCTCCACTCTCTGCTGGTTTTTAGTCACTTCTCCACTACCCACAAGCAAATTTGGCCCTCTGGTACTGATTCCTGGGTGGATGGGCTTGTGTACATTCCAGGACCCTGTGGGACTCTCCAAGGAACTCTCCTGCAAGTCTGGGAGTTTCTCCTGCCACCTCAACCCCTACAAGTGTTTTCAATCAGAGGCTTTGAGGCTTTATTTCTCTGCTCTGGAAACCTGGGTTGTTCCATCTGTCTTGCTCCCCAGTTGTTCCTCCGGGTGTATCTGCACACAAATGTGGGACTGCCCAGTGCACAATTCACTGCCTCGCTGGGTCCACTAGCCACCGCCTTGCCCTCCCACTGCAGCTTTGCCCACCCCGGTCCTCCAGCTAACGCCTTGCAGTGAGTGCTCTCTGCACTGGCTGCCCATCTCCAGCCCTTCTACCAGTCTGGATGAATGTTTCTTCTTTAACTCTTTGGTTGTCGGATTTCCATATAGTTTGATTTTTTCTGTCAGTTCTGGTTGTTTTTTATTTTTAAATTTGTTGTCCTTCTCTTGGTTGTGCAAGGAGGCACAGTGTGCCTACCTATGCCTCCATCTTGGCCAGAAGTCTCTCATTAATTTTAAATAAAGTAAAAAATATATAATTAGAAGGCATATTCACTAGTAGAGAAATCATTATATAAGTCACAAGGATGTCCTTAAGAGAATGAATGAGGCTACATGTTAAAGGATAAGGGGCAATACCCATAATACACTAAGGATACAATGTTACTCTTCTGAGGAATGGAGTCTTTCTAGCTTCTATGTTGTCTCAATGTTTCAGTGAGTATGTATCATCTCTACAACAAAAGTAAAAACACATACAAGCAAAGCAAATCACAGTGCAAAAGGACACAACCAAAACACTGACCAAGCGTGACACAACCTTAACAGCCCTTAGAAGTTGTGCCAGAGAAGGGAAAAGAAGGTGTGTCAGCTGCCTATTTGGAGTCACAAGAGGAATGGGAATCGTGGAACAGAACCCAGCACGAAGAGATCACCTAAACAATTTGACCTGGAAGGCCAGTTGACTCCCTGGCCAAAAGCAGCATCCTCTCTTAAATGTCGGGATTTTCCTTTAAAACTATTTTCAAAACAGTGTTGGGGCTCGAGGTGAGGTCAGAGGCAGAGAGATTTTAAAGAAGCTCTTGTGCTAATTAAAACTCTTTTCACAGGCAGTCGAACAACCAATTTCAAACTAATTCCTTTATTTGAATAAAACCACATGCAGAATAACCTAGAACAAATAAGTTGTTGTTGTTGTTTTACATGTTGGGGCTGGCAGACCACCACTCAGGCTTCATCCTCATTTTGGGGGGAACTACCCTGGGTTTTAAAGGAACACCCCCATTCAAATCTCATGAAAAACTAGTGGCCAGATAAATCATTTAAAATTTCCTAGAAGAAAGACTAGTTTCCCAAGAGTAGCAAGGAAAACCTGTTCCTTTTTTTTTTCCTTTTTCTTTTTCTAAAGAAGGAGGAGTGGACAGTTCAGTCCACAAACCAGCAGAGACCTTAAACATCTTCGGTGCACTAGTAATGTCCCCTGTGAAAACTGGACATCAAGAGATATAGTCATTGGCACTGGAGACATACCATGTTCATGGACTAGGACACTGACAGGAAAGATGTCAGTTTTCTTCAAATTAACCTGTATGTTTGAATGTAGTCCCAGTCAAATCCCAGCAGGAATTTTTATACCTATAGACAAGCTGATTCTAAAACTTATATGGAAAAGTAAAGGAAATAGAGTAAGTCAAACAACTTTGAACACTAAGGACACAAGTGTGGCTCGGCGGATTCAGCACCAACCTGTGAATCAAAGGGTTGCTGGTTTGATTCCCAGTCAGGGCACCTGCCAGGGTTGCGAGGACCAGGGCTGTGGGCTAGGTCCCCGGTTGGGGATGTGTGAGAGGCAACCTAACCATGTACCTTTTGCACACTGCTATTTCTCTCCATCCCCTTCTCCTCCCCTTCCCCTCTCTCAGAAAAAAATAAATTCTTAAAAAAAAATTATTGAGTTGGCCAAAATGTCTGTTTAGTTTTTCCATAAAATAAAAGACACATTTTTCATTTTCACCAATAACCTTATTGATTTGGATATTTTAATGTGTTGGCTACCTACTATTGGCTTCCAGGAAGCCTAGAGGCCAGGGTGCTGCTAAACATCTTCCAATGGAAAAGACAGCCCCACAGCAAAGAATTACTTGGTCACAATGTCAGTAGTATGAAGAAACTTCGCAAACCACTTTGGACACATTCAATCAATCACAGCACCTTCATACACTGCACAAATCACTTAGTTGTACTTCTGTTGCATTTTCACCTTTCTTGAAATAATAAAGTATAATATGACAAAAATGTTGCATATTTTCTTCCATATTCAATATTAAAATGGTTGCATAAAAATCACTAATTTTCATAAAATTTTTAATGCATGCTGATATGACAGGTGTCACAATACGATCTAACAAAATTCATTCAAATGAAGTTAGACTACTAAGTGCTACTAGAGCCATGATATGGCAAAAATGTAACGGGGCTTTTAGGCCAACACAGTACTTCTGGTACTGTGATCTCTCCTGAAATGCTCATGAAATACCTGTTATTCATCTTAACAAGACCATCTTATATAGAACTTTAAGTAAAAAAAAAAAAAAAACTCTGATCCCCACTGCCCAATCCATAGCTCTTCGCCATCACAGGGACCATCCAACACAGCCTGCTTCCATCCCCCCAGCATCAGCTGATACAGAAGTGGCCACCCCCAGCCATAGATGACTGGGATGCCTACAGCTACTACCCCACCATCTTCACCCACTCTGCCAAGGACTATTATGACTCTTACATACAGAATAAAAGAGTCACTGCTCTCTTTGTCCCAAAGAGCCTTCTGGAGTTAGAACTACAATTCTGCCCCCAGTTAGGTGACAGCATGAGGCTGCCACACACATGAATGTCATGTCTTAGGTACTTACACTCAGTTTTTGAAAATGTAACTGTAATAATGAAATGTCAATAATTTAGAAGATTTGTGTAACTCAGCAAATCAGTATTTCCCAAATAACCAATGATGCTATTTAAAAAGATCCATTCAGAGTACAAGACAGACCAAAGAATTTTAATGGAGAGGTTGTGGAGAAAAGGGGACCCTAGTGCACTGTTGGTGGGAATGCAGACTGGTGCAGCCACTATGGAAAACAGTATGGAATTGTCTCAGAAAACTAAAAATGGATCTACCTTTTGACCCAGCAATTCCACTGCTAGGATTATATCCTAAGAACCCTGAAACACCAATCCAAAAGAACCTATACACCCCAATGTTCATAGCAGCACAATTTACAATAGCCAAGTGCCGGAAGCAACCTAGGTGCCCATCAGTAAATGAATGGATCAAAAAACTGTGGTACATTTATACAATGGAATTCTATGCAGCAGAAAGAAAGAAGGAGCTCCTACCCTTTGAGAGAGCATGGATGGAACTGGAGAGCATTATGCTAAGCAAAATAAGCCAGGCAGTAAAAGACAAATACCATATGACCTCACCTTTAACAGGAACCTAATCAACAAAACAAACAAGCAAGCAAAATATAACCAAAGACACTGAAATTGAGAACAGGCTGACAGTCACCAGAGGGGAGAGGGGAGGGAATTTCAGGGGAAAAGGGGAAGAGTTTAGAGCAACAAGTATAAAGGACACATGGACAAAAACTATGTGGGGTGGAAACGGGAGGGAGGTGGGGAGGGCTGGGGTGGTAGGCTGGGATGGGAGTAAAAGACAGAAAACTGACTTCCAGCCAAGATGGAGGCATAGCTGGACATGCTGTGCCTCCTCTCAGAACCAAGATTAAGGACAACAAAAATATAGAGCCAAAAAAAAAAGAAAAGAAAACCCAACCAGGACAAAAAAAAAGTGAACTGTGCGGGAGTCCGACAACAATTCACCCAGACCAGTAAGAGGGGCGGAGTCTGTGGCCGGCTGAGTCCACAGCTGGTGGAGTCAGATCATGGAGTCAGATCGTGGCGGGATAAGCCAGTGGTGGTCCTGGGCACACAGTCACTTCAGGCACACAGGCGGTGGCGCTGCCAAACTCAGGAAGGCCAGGCAGGGCTCACAAGGCAACTGACCGTGGACATACATTCATGAACAGATAAACCAGGCAAAAATGGGCAGCAAGACAGACTGTGCGATGCAGGGCCCCAGCACCGGTAAGTGAAGCCTAAAAGCACCCATTGAAAATACTTGTAGGGGCTGAGGTGCCAGGAGGGAGTCCCAGCCTCATAGGAGAGTTTGTTGGGGAGACCTACAGGGTCCTGGAGCATGTACAGGCCCACCCACACAGAAATCAGCACCAGAGGGCCCAATTTGATAGGGGAAAGAGGCTGAAGGGTCTGGGATTCGCAAAAGAGTGTGGAGCAAGCGCCATTGTTCCCTCTCGGACCCTGCCCCCACATCCAGCATCACAACCCAGCTACTGGGCTGCCCCACCCTGGTGAATACCTAAGGCTCCGCCCCTCATATGTAACAGCCTCAACCAGACAAAAACAAAAACAAAAAGCAAGGATGGCTCAAAGGGGAGAAGAGATGGGGCCCCAGAGCTAATTCATCTGAGCGACCAGGAGGTGGTCAACCTACCACATGCAGAGCTCATAGCACTGGTAGCCAACCTATCAGAAGCACAGTTCAAAGCTCTGGTGATTAGGAAGATCACAGAATTGGTTGGTTTTGTTCACAAATTAGAGGAACAAATGCAGGCTACAATAAGTGAAATGAAGAAAAACGCACAGGGAACCAATAGTGATGGGAGGAAAACTGGGACTCAAATCAATGGAGTGGACCAGAAGGAAGAAAGAAACAACCAAACAGAAAACAAGGAAGAAACAAGAATTCACAAAAATGAGGAGAGGCTTAGGAACCTCCAGGACATCTTTAAATGTCCCAACATCTGAATTATAGGAGTACCAGAAGGGGAAGAGGAAGAGCAACAAGTGGAAAACTTATTTGAACAAATAATAAAGGAGAACTTCCCCAATCTGGCAAGGGAAATAGACTTCCAGGAAGTCCAGGAAGCTCAGAGAGTCCCAAAGAAGGTGGACCCAAGGAGGAACACACCAAGGCACATCATCATTACATTAGCCAAGATTAAAATGAAGGAGAAAATTCTAGAAGCAGCAAGGGATAAGGGCAGAGTCACCTACAAAGGAGTTCCCATCAGACTGTCAGCTGATTTCTCAAAAGAGACCTTACAGGCAAGAAGGGGCTGCAAAGAGGTATTCCGAGTCATGAAAGTCAAGGACCTACATCCAAGATTGCTCTATCCAGCAAAGCTGTTATTTAGAATGGAAGGGAAGGTAAAGTGCTTCTCAGATAAGGTCAAGTTAAAGAGTTCATCATCACCAAGCCCTTATTATATGAAATATTAAAGGGACTTATCTAAGAAAAAGAAGATCAAAAATAGGACAGTAAAAAGACAGCAAACTCACAGTTATTAACAACCAGACCTAAAACAAAAGCCAACTAAGCAAACCACTACAACAGGAGCAGAAACACAGAAATGGAGATCACATGGAGGGGAGTGGGAGGAGGAGAGAGGGAGAAAAGGTACAGAGAATAGGTAGCATTGACGGTGGGTAGAAAATAGACAGCGGGAGGGCAAGAATAGTGTGGGAAATGTAGAAGCTAAAGAACTTATGAAACATGGACATGAACTAAAGGGGGGAATGTGGGTGGGAGGGGGTGTGAAGGGTAGAGGGGAATGATGGGGGAGAAATGTGACAACTGTAATAGCATAATCAATAAAATATAATTAAAAAAAGACAAAACTGTACAAGAACAACAATTAAAATAAAATTAAAAAAATAGAACATAAATTAATTCACACAGTTTTAAACTGCATGTTGCTATTAACCTTAAAAATCTACTAATGTTTGGTGTAGCAAAGGACCGCCACAGGATCTGAAAAGGAATCTGAAGTACTCTCCCTCTTCCAACTACATGCCTTTAAAAGACCGGGCTTTCTTTACATTATCACTATACTTACATTGCAACTGACCACACAAGCAGCTATGAGGATCCAGCTGTCTTCCTTTTTATTTTTAAAGATTTTATTTCTTTATTTTTGCGGAGAGGGGAAGGGAGGATGAGAGGAAGGGAGAGAAGCATTAATGTGTGGTTGCCTCTCACGCGCCCCCTACTGGGGACCCACAGCCCAGCCATGTGCTCTGACTGGGAATCAAAACAGGTGACCCTTGGGTTTTCAGACCAGCACTCAATCCACTGAGCCACACCAGCCACGGCCAGCCATCTTCTATTAAGCAGACAACAGAAGGGATTTTCCAAAATGTAAACATGCCATTCCTCCTTATTAAATTCTTCAAAAATAATTATTTCCTACAAAGTGTGTTCTTGTTGCCATGTACTGGCTTATAATCTTTAAGTGAATACCTAAGGTTGATCTCAGTTTGAATATTTCATGTGGCAAACAATAGTATAACTCACCTACCCAAAAGGTCTTTGGGATTCTCATCCACTTAAAAAGTGCAACAGGATCCTGACAACAAAACGTCTGATAGTCCAAAGACCAGACTGACTGGTAGGTTAGTGGTGGGTCGCTTTAGCTAAGTGTGAATTACATGCCCCTAGAGTCCCCACTTGGGAAACACTCTGCCAGCAATTTGGAGGCAAAACCCCACATTCCGTCACACCTGGGGTTTCTCTGCCTGTGGGCCCTTAGCTTTGAAAGATCTACAGGCACCAGAAGTGGATGCATGCGGTTCTTCCCTTGCAGACTGCATTCCTGATAAACTTCAGCTGCAGCACCAGACCCTGAATCCACAGACTGTCAGCAGCTCCCACAGCTGGGCATGGTACAAATCAAGTAAATTGCTTTATCCACCTCTACTACTGTACTGCTGCCCTGATTGGATCCTCAACTGACCCAGATGCCCTCATCCTGGCCACCCAGTTCATTTCGTTTAGTGGTAAAGCACATTCATAACCACAAAAATCAAGCCTCTTTAAAAAAAATACTGAATAAAACCTATCAGAGACAGAATCATGAGAACCTGCACATCTTTCTGATCCAATATGGCAAGTTTCCACAGATGAAATACTACTCAGCAATTTAAAAAAATGAAACAGTGATAACTGCGACAACTTGAATGAACCATGAAAACACTCCAGTGCCCAGTGGAAGAAGCCAGACAAACGTCACGGAATGTATGACTCCATTTCTGTGAAGTGTCCAGAACACACGAATCCCAAGTGAGTAGATTGGTGGCTGCCTAGGGCTGGGGCAGACAGGAGTCCCCCTTAAGGAATACAAGATTTCTTTTCGGAGTAACAAAAATGTTCCAGTTTTGATTGTGTTGATACCTACACAACTGTGAACATAGTAAACTCACCAAATTACACACTTTAAAAGGGTGAATTGTGACATATGTGAATCTTATCTCAACATAAGCTGCTATTTTTAAAAG
>PVKU01017497.1:0-11314 GCA_004027475.1 Anoura caudifer
ATTATAGGGGTACCAGAAGGGGAAGAGGAAGAGCAACAAGTGGAAAACTTATTTGAACAAATAATAAAGGAGAACTTCCCCAATCTGGCAAAGGAAATAGACTTCCAGGAAGTCCAGGAAGCTCAGAGAGTCCCAAAGAAGTTGGACCCAAGGAGGAACACACCAAGGCACATCATAATTACATTAGCCAAGATTAAAACGGAGAGAATTCTAGAAGCAGCAAGGCATAAGGGCACAGTCACCTACAAAGGAGTTCCCATCAGACTGTCAGCTGATTTATCAAAAGAGACCTTGCAGGCAAGAAAGGGCTGGAAAGAAGTATTCCAAGTCATGAAAGTCAAGAACCTACATCCAAGATTGTTCTATCCAGCGAAGCTGTCCTTTAGAATGGAAGGGAAGATAAAGTGCTTCTCAGATAAGGTCAAGTTAAAGGAGTTCATCATCACCAAGTGCTTATTATATGGAATGTTAAAGGGACTTATCTGAGAAAAAGAAGATAAAAAATATGACAGTAAAAAGACAGCAAACTCACAGATATTAACAACCACACCTAAAACAAAAGCAAACTAAACAAACATTAGAACAGGAACAGGAACAGATACACAGAAATGGAGATCACATGGAGGGTCAGCAACAGGGCAGTGGGAGGAGGAGAGAGGGGGAAAAGGCACAGAGAATAGGTAGCATAGACAGTGGGTAGAAAATAGACAGGGAGAGGGCAAGAATAGTGTGGGAAATGTAGAAGCTAAAGAACTTATGACATATGGACATGAACTAAAGGGGGGGAATGTGGGTGGGAGGGGGTGTGCAGGGTGGAGGGGAATGATGGAGGAGAAATGGGACAACTGTAATAGCATAATCAATAAAATATATTAAAATTAAAAAAATAAAAATGGGATAGTTTAAGGGGCTCTGGAACAACATGAAGCAAAAGGACATTTGCATCATACAAGTAGTACCAGAAGAGGGAGAGCAAGGAATTGAAAACCTATTTTAAGAAATAATGATGAAAAATTTCCCTAATCTAGCAAAGGAAATAGACATACAAGTTGAGAAAACACAGAGAGCCCTAAATAAGATGAACCCAAAGAGGCCTACACTAAGACACATCATAATTAAAATGTCAAAGGTTAAAGACAAAGAGAGAATCTTCAAAGCAGCAAGAAAAAAAGCAGTTAGTTATCCACAAGAAGGTTTCCATAAGAATGTCAGTTGATTTCTCAACAAAGCATTGCAAGCCAGAAGTGACTGGCATGAAATACTCAAAATGATGAAAAGCAAGGGCTTACAATCAAGATTACTCCAGCCACCAAAGCTGTCATTTAGATCAAAGAAAACATAAAGAGCTTCCCCAACAAGAAAAAGCTAAAGGAATTCATTACCATCAAACCAGTATTACAAGACATGTCAAAGAGACTTCTTTAAGAAGAAGAAAAAAGCCCTGGTTGGTGTGGCTCAGTGGATTGGGCACCAGCCTGCAAATGAAAGGGTTGCTGGTTTGATTCCCAATCAGGGCACATGCCTGGGTTGCAGGCCAGGTCCCTGGTAGGGGGCTTGCGAGAGGCAACCACACATTGATGTTTCTTTCCCTCTCTTTCTCCCTCCCTTCCCCTCTCTCTAAAAGTAGAACTGAATAAAATCTTTTTAAAAATTAAAAAATTTTAAAAAGAAAAATATATAAAAATAAGAAAATAAAATGGCAATAACTATGTTCCTATCAATAATTACTTCAAATGTAAATGGATTGCCTTGATTGGTGTGGTTTAGTGCCTGGGGCATCATCCCGCAGGGTGAAAGGTTGCCAGTTTCATTCCCAGTCAGGGCACATGCCTAGGTTGCAGGCCAGGTCCCCACTTGAGGGCATGTGAGAGGCAACTGATCAATGGTTCTCTTGCACATCGATGTCTCTCTCACTCTCTTTTCCTTCCCCTCTCTCTAAAAATAAATAAATACAAACTTTTTTTAAAAAATGCACAAATTCTCAGTTATAAAAACAGTCACGGGGATGCAAAGTACAACATAGGGAATATAGTCAGTAATAGTGTAATAATTATGTATGGTATAGGATCATTACTAGTCTTTCAGGGTAATCACTTCATAAGTTATATAAATGTCTAATCACTATGTTGTATGCCTGAAACTAAGATTTTTATATCAACTGTAATTAAAAAATAAATTATTTTTTCTAATCCTCATCTGAAGATATGTTCACTGATTCCAGAGAGAGAGAGAAAGCGGGGGGGGGGGGAAGAGAGAGAGAGAGAGAGAAACACTGATGTGAGAGAGAAACATCCATCAGTGACTCCCATACATGCCCCAACTGGGGATTGAACCTACAACTTAGGCATGCACTCTGACTGGGAATCAAACCAACAACTTTTTGGTGTACAGGATGGTGCTCCAACCAACTGAGCCACCAAGCCAGGGCAACAATTGTTTTTAATCTTTATTTTTTCAAAAAAAATATTTAAAATATTTATTTATTTTTAGACAGAAGGGAAGGGAAGGAGAAAGACAGGGAGAGAAACATCAGTGCGTGGTTGCTTCTCACATGCCCCCTACTGCGGACCTGGCCTGCAACCCAGGCATATGCCCTGACTGGGAATCAAACCTGCGACCCTTTGGTTCACAGGCTGGTGCTCAGTCCACTGAGCCACACCAGCCAGGACAACAATTATTTTTTAAAAGCACAATGTAAGCACAAACAAACAAAAACCAACCAAGATCCCTACATATGGTGCTTACAAAAGACTTACTATGGGTTGAAAGACACACACATGCAAATGAAAACAAACAAACAAAAAAGCTGGAATAGCAATTCTTATTTCTTTAAAAAAGGTCTTTTTATTTTAAAGATTTTGTTTATTTTTAGAGAGGGGGAGGAAGAGAGGTAGGAAAACATCAATGTGTGGTTGCCTCTCACACTTCCCCCACCAGGGACCCAGCCCGCAACCCTGACATGAGCACTGATTGGGAATCAATCTGGTGACCCTTTGGTTCGCGGGCCAGCACTCAGTCCACTGAGCCACACCAGCCAGGTCTGGAGTAGCAATTCTTAGAGTAGACAAAATAGACTTTAACACAAGGGCTGTAACAACATACAAAGAAGGGAGTATTCATAATGAAAAAGAGAACAATCCAACAAGAGGTCATAACTCTTGTAAATATATAAAGCAAATATTGATGGACAAAAAAGGGAGAGACCAACAGTAATACAGTCACAGTAGAAGACTTTAACATCCCACTGACATCAATGGATGGATCATCCAGACAGAAAATCAACAAGGAGACAGTAACCTTAAGTGACACAGTAGACCAGATGGACTTGATTGATTTTTTTAGGACATTTCACCCAAAAGTAGCAGAATATAGATTTTTCTCAAGTTCACATGAACTATTTTTTTAGGATAGACCTTATGTTAGGTAACAAATCAAGTCTCAATAAATTTAAGAAGATTGAAATCATATCAAGCATCTTCTCTGACCACAATTTTATGAAAATAGATATCAACTACAGGAAGAAAATTGAAAAACACACAGATACTAAGTAATATGCTACTAAACAAAAATTAATTAACAATAAAATCAAAGAAGAAATAAGCAGATAACCTGAGACAAATGAAAATGAAAAAACAACCCAAAATGTATAGGACACAGCTAAAGCAGTTTCAAGAAGGTAATTCACAGCAATACAGGCCTAACTCAAGAAACAATAAAAATTTCAGCCCTGGTTTGTGTGGCTTAGTGGGTTGGGTGCCAGCCTGTGAACTGAAAGGTTGCCAGTTTGATTCCCAGTCAGGGCACATGCCTGGGCTTTGGGCCAGGTCCCAGAATGGGGATATGTGAGAGGCAACCAATCAATGTTTCTCACACACATCGATGTTTCTCTCCCTCCCTTCCCTTATCTCTAGAAATTAATAAAGAAAATCTTTTTTTAAAAAAGAATAAAAATTTCATGTAAACAATCTTACTTTATACCTAAAGGAATTAGAAAAAAACAAACAAGCTAAAAGTGTGTAGACAAAGGGAAATAATAAAGTTCAGAGTGGAAATAAATGTAATAGAATCTTTAAAATATACAAAAGGTTAATGGAAACAAGACTTGGTTCTTTGAAAAGATAAACAAAATTGGTAAAACCTTAGCCAGACTCACCCAGAAAGAAGAGAGAACCAGAAGAAATGAAAGAGAAGTGACAACTGACAATACAGAAATATAAAGGATTTTAAGAAAATATTACAGATAATTATATGCTAAGAAATGGGCAATCTGGAAGAGATGGGTAAATTCCTAGAAACATACAATCTTCCAAGACTGAGTAAAGAAGAAATAGAAAATCTGAACAGACTAATCACTGTTAACAAAATTAGGACTTCTGCCCAAGATGGAGGCATAGGTGCAAACACTTTGCCTCCTCACGCAACCAAAAGAAGGACAACAACAAATTTAAAAACAAAAAATAATCAGACCTGCCAGAAAAGTGAGCTGTATGGAAGTATGAAAACCAAGGAGTTAAAGAAGAAATATTCATCCAGACCAGTAGGAGAGGCGGAGACAGGCAGCTGGGGTGGAGAGCACTCAAGGCAAGGCAGCATCTGGCGGAGTGGGTGGTTCCACATTTGCCTGTGGATAAACTGGGAGGAACAACTGGGGAGCAAGAAAGACTGTGCAACCCAGGGTTCCAGCACGGGGAAATAAAGCCTCAAATCCTCTGACTGAAAAAACCTGTGGGAGTTGAGGTGGCAGGAGAAACTCCCAGCCTCACAGGAGAGTTTGTTAGAGAGGCCCAAGGGTCCTAGAAAGTACACAAAACCACCTACCTGGGAATCAGCACCAGAAGGGCCCAATTTACTTGCAGTTACCGGAGGAAATGTTTGAAAGACAGCCGAGAGCTGAGCAAGCAGCATTGTTCACTCCCCGACCCCTCCCCCACACACTGTGCCACAAAGCAGCGACAGGGGTTGCCTTACCCTGGCAAATACCTAAGGCTTCCCCCTTACTACATAACAGGTGCACTGAGACAAAAAAAGAAATATATGGCCTTAATGAAACAGCGGGTCAAAGCTCCAGAAAAAACACAACCAAGTGGTGAAGAGATAGCCAACCTATCAGGTGCACAGTTCAAAACACTGATAATCAGAATGCTCACAGAAATGGCTGAGTATGGTCACAACATAGAGGAAAAAGTGAAGGCTATGCAAAGTGAAATAAGGGAAAATGCACAGGGAATCAATAGTGAAGGGAAGGAAACTGGGACTCAAATCAAGAGTTTGGAGCAGAAGGAAGAAATAAACATTCAACCAGAACAAAATGAAGAAACAAGAGTTCAAAAAATGAGGAGAGGCTTGAGAACCTCCAGGACTACTTTAAACTTTCCAACATCTGAATCATAGGTGTAACCAGAAGGAGAAGAAGAAGAGCAAGATATTGAAAAACTTATTTGAAAACATAATGAAGGAGCCCTGGCTGGTGTAGCTCAGTGGATTGAGCACGGGCCTGCGAACCAAAAGATCACTGTTTGATTCCCAGTCAGGGCACATGCCTGGGTTGCAGGACAGTTCCCAGCAGGGGACGCATGAGAGGCAACCATACATTGATATTTCTCTCCCTCTCTCTTTCCCTTCCCCTCTAAAGATAAATAAATAAAATCTTAAAAAAATAATGAAGGAAAATTTCCCTAATCTGGCAAGGGAAATAGAGTTCCAGGAAGTCCAGGAAGCCCAGAGAGTCCCAAAAAAATTGGACCCAAGGAGGAACACACCAAGGCACATCATCATTAAGTTACCTAAGATTAAAATAAGGAATTTTAAAAGCAGCAAGAGAAAAGGAGAGAGTCACCTACAAAGGAGTGCCCATTAGACTATCAGCTGATTTCTCAAAAGAAACCTTGCAAGCAAGAAGGGGCTGGAGAGAAGTATTCCAAGTCATGAAAGGCAAGAAACTACATCCAAGATTACTCTGTCCAGGAAGGCTATCATTTAGAATGGAAGGGCGGATAAACTGCTTCCCAGATAAGGTCAAGTTAAAGGGGTTTATCATCACCAAACCCTTATTCTATGAAATGTTAAAGGGACTTATCTAAGAAAAAGCAGAAGATGAAAAATATATACAGTAAAATGACAACAAACTCACAACTGTCAACAACTGAAACTAAAAAACAAAACCAAAAACTAGGCAAACAATAGAACAGGAACAGAACCACAGAAATAGAGACCACATGGAGGGTTATCAGTGGGGAGGGGGCAGGGAGAATAGGGGGAAAGGTACAGGGAATAAGAAGCATAAATTGTAGGTACAAAATAGATGGGGGGGTTAAGAATAGTATGGGAAATGGAGAAGCCAAAAAACTTATATGTATGACTCATGGACATAAACTAAGGTGGGGGAATGATGGTGAGAGGGAGGGTACAGGGTGGAGGGGAATAAAGGGGAGAAAAAATGGGACAACTGTAATAGCATAATCAATAAAATATATTCAAAAAAACAAAATCAAATGGGTAATAAAAAAATTCCCAACCAACAGATGTCTTGGACTAAAAGCATCATGGGTGAATTTTCCTCAACATTCAAATAAGAATTAAGACCTATTTTTCTCAAGCTATTCTAAAAATTCAAGAGGAGGGATGGCTCTCAAGCTCATTTTAGGAGGCCAGCATTACCCTAATTCCAAAACCAGACAAAGACATTACAAGAAAAGAAAGTTACATGTCAATTCCCTATGACTACAGATGCAAAATTTCTCAACAAAATATTAGCAAATCAAAGTCAGCAAATTCAAGTGGGATTTATTCCTGGGATGCAAGGTTGGTTTAGTATTTGCAAATCAATTAATGTGATACAGCACATAAAAAAATAAAGGATAAAAATCAAATGATCATATCAATAAATGCATACAAGGCATTTGACAAAATCCAGCATCCATTTATGATAAAGAAAAAAATCTCAACAAAATGGGAATAGAGGGAACATGCTTCAACATAATAAAGGCCATATATGATAAACCCACAGCTAACTCTTACTCAATGGTAAAAAGGTAGAAGTGTTTTCTTTAAGATCACGAATAAGACAAGAACATCCACTTTCACCACTTTTATTCAACATAGTATTGGAAGTCCTAGCCACAACAATCAGACAAGAAAAAGAAATAAAAGCTATCCAGAAAGGAGTAAGTAAAACTGTCACTTGCAGATGATATACTATATAAAAAGAACCCTAAAGATTCCATTAAAAAGCTATTAGAACTGATTAATGAATTCAGTGAAGTAGTAGGATACAAAATTAATATTCAGAAATTGGTTGTATTTTTATATAACACTAGCAAACTATTGAAAGAGATATTAAGAAAACATTCCTATTTAAAATTACATTAAAAATAGTGGGTCTGCTCATGTACTCATATGCCAAGGATTTGGAGAAGGCAGTCCAGGAGTTCCAGCCAAGATAGAGGCATAGGTAGAAATGCTTTACTTCTTTGCAAGATCAAAAGAAAAACAACAAATTTACAAACCAAAAAAAAAACAACCACAATGCAAGAATTTCAAACTTCATGGAAGTCTGACAACCAAGGAGTTTAAAGAACTTTCATCCAGACTGGTAGTAGGGGTGGAGACAGGCAGTCAGGGCGGAGAGGATGCACAGCCAAGGAGGGAGCTGGTGAAGCAGTCTGTCCCACATTTGTGGGCCAATAAGGTGGGAAGAACAAATGGGAGGCGAGACAGATCAAAGAACCCAGGGTTTCAGTATGGGAAACTAAAGACTCCAAACCTCTGGATGCAAAAATCTGTGGGAGTTGTGGCAGTGGGAGAAACTCTCAGTCTCACAGGAGAGTCCGTGGGGGAGGCCCACAGGGTCCTAGAACATACAAAAACCCACCCACCTGCGAATCAGCATCTGAAAGGGCACAACCTGCTTGTGGGAAATGCGGGAAGTGAGCAAAGTGATGGAAAGTGGGGCTAGAGCAGAGCCACCAAGTGGCATTGTTCTCTCTCTCTCTGACCCATCCCCCACTGACAGTGCCACAACACTTTGATAGGGGTTGCCCTGCTCTGGTGAATACCTAAAGCTCTACCCCTTACAACATAACAGGTGCACCAAGACAAAGAATTATGGCCAAAATGAAAGAACAGATCAAAACTCCAGAAAAAGGACTAAGCGACAAGGAGATAGCCAACCTATCTGATGAAGAGTTCAAAACACTGGTAATCAGGATGCTCACAGAAATGATTGAGCTCAGTCACAAAATGAGAGAAGAAATGAAGGCTATGCAAAGTGAAATAAAGGAAAACATACAGGGAACCAAAAGGGAACAGAAGGAAACTGGAACTCAAACCAAGTATTTGAAACAAAATGAGGAAATACACATCTGACCAGGACAGAATGAAGAAACAAGAATTCAGAAAAAATGAGGAGAGGATTAGGAACCTCTGGGACAACTTTAAATGTTCCAACATCTGAATCATAGGGCTGCCAGAAAGAAAAGAGGAAGAGCAAGATATTGAAAACTTATTTGAAAAAATAATGAGGGAAAACTTCCCTAATCTGGCAAGGGAAATAGACTTCCAGGAAGTCCAGGAAGCCCAGAGAGTCCCAAAGAAGTTGGACCCAAGGAGGAACACACCAAGGCACATCACAATTACATTAGCCAAGATTAAAATGAAGGAGAGAATCCTAGAAGCAGCAAGAGAAAAGGAGACAGTTACCTGCAAAGGAGATCCCATCAGACTGTCAGCTGATTTCTCAAAAGAGAGCTTACAGGCAAAAAGGGGTTGGAAAGAAGTATTCCAAGTCATGAAAGGCAAGGACCTACATCCAAGATTGCTCTATCCAGCAAAGCTTTCATTTAGAATGGAAGGGAAGATAAAGTGCTTCCCAGATAAGGTCAAGTTAAAGGAGTTTACCATCACCAAGCCCTTATTCTATGAAATGTTAAAGGGACTTATCCATTAAATAGAAGATGATCAAAAATATGAACAATAAAATGACAACAAACTCACAACTATCAACGACTGAACCTAAAAAAAAAACCCCAAAAACTAAGCAAACATCTAGAACAGGAACAGAATCACAGGAATGAAGATCACATGGAAGATTATCAGTGGGGTGGGGGAGGGGGATAATGGGGGGAAGTTACAGGGCATTAGAAGCATAATAGGCAGGCACAAAATAGACGGGGAAGGTTAAGAATTGTATGGGAAGTGGAGCAGCCAAAGAACTTATATGTATGACTCATGGACATGAACTAAGGTGGTGGGGAATGCTGGAGGGTGATGGGGTGCGGGGAGGAGAGGGGAAAAGGGGATAAGATGAACTAGGAAAAAGGAAATTACATTAAAAATAAAATACTAAGGAATAAATTTAACAAAGGAAATAAAATACCTGTACTTGAAAAATTATAACACATTGAAAAAAGAACTGAAAAGGATACAAATAAATGGAGGCATATACTGTGCCCATGTATAAGAATTAACATTGTTAAAATGGTCACACTACACAAAACAATCTATAGATTCACTGTAATCCCTGTCAAAATACCAATGGCATATTTCACAGAACTAGAACAAATAATCCTAAAATGTATACTGAACCAAAAAAACTCCAAATGGCCATGGAAATCATTTTTAAAAGATTTTATTTCTTTATTTTTAGAGGGAGAGGAAGGGAGGGAGAATGAGAGAGAGAGAAACATCAATGTGTGACAGAAACATTGATGGTTTGCCTCTCATATATGCCCAGACCAGGAACTGAATCCGCAACCCAGGCATATGCTCTGACCAAGAATTGAACCAGCAACCTCTCACTTTGTAGAATGATGCCAAACCAACTGAACCACACTGGTCAGGGTGCCACAGAAATCATGGGAAAGAACAAAGTTGGAGGTATCATGCTACCCAATATCAAACCATCCTACAAGGCTATAGTAATCAAGACAGCATGGTAATGGCATAAAAACAGATACATAAATCAATGGAACAGAATAGAAAAGCCAGAAAGAAATGCATGCCTATATGGTTAATTAATCTATGACAAAGGAGGCAAAAGTATACAATGGGGCAAAGAGTCTCTTAAATAAATAGTGTTAGGAAAACTGGACAGATACATGCAAAAAAAGAAACTAGACTACTTTCTTACACATTATACAAGAATAAACTCAAAATGGATTAAAGTCTTAAATGTAACCTGAAACCATAAAATTGGAAGAAAACATAGGCAGTAAACTCTTTGACATTGCTCTTAGTAATTTTTTTTGGATATATATCCTTGGGCAAGTGAAACAAAAGAAAAAATAATCAAATGGGACTACATCAAATGAAAAAGTTTTTGCATAGCAAAGGAAACCATCAATAAAATGAAATGACAACCTACCATATGAGACAAGGTATTCACCAATGACACATCCAATAAGAGGTTCATATCCTGAATATATAAAGAACTTATACAACTAAACACCAAAAATCCCAAACTACTTAATTAAACAATGGGCAGAGAACATGAAGAGACCTTTCTTCAGAGAGGGCACACAGATGGCCAATAAATATGAAAAGATGCTCAATAACACTAATCATCATGGATATGCAAATTAAAACCACAATGAAATATCACCTCACACCTGTCAGAATGGCCATCATCAATAAATCAACAGAGGATCTCTGGTCAAGATGGTGGCATAGGTAAACACGGCTCACCTCCTCACACAACCACATCAAAATTACAACTAAATTATAGAACAATCATCCCCCAGAACTCTCAGAAAAAGAGCAGGAAGTCTGACAACTATGGAATTAAAGAAATCACAACCATTCAGACTGGTAGGAGGAGCAGAGAAAAGGAACAGGCTAATGACACATCCATGTATGGTGGATAAAAATTCAGGAGAGATATCTCAAGAGCAAGGACTCCCAGCCCCACACCAGGAATCCCAGCCCCAGCCCCAGGGTTACAGTGCTAGGAAGATAAATCCCCATAACTTCTGGCTTCAAAAACCAGCAGGCATTGAGTCAGTGGAAGACATTTCTGGAATCCCAGGCAGTTTCTCTTAAAAAACCCACACACATACTCACCCTCGGAGTCCCAGCACTGGGGTAGCAGCTTGAAAGGCACCAGTGGCATACAGAGAGGAAGTGAAGTGTCTGGCATCAAGGCAAGACCTGGGGGACAGCTTTTTCCCACGTACAAAGTTAGACAGAAGCCATCGTCCCTTTTCAGAACCCTCCCTCACAGAGCCACAGAGCCGGCAGGCTGGTGCCATATCTGAGACTCCATCAGCCTGGCTAACACTGTTTGCACCACCCTGGAGATCCCCGGAGATCCCCTGAGACT
>PVKU01017498.1:0-11309 GCA_004027475.1 Anoura caudifer
CTCCTCCCTCCTCCCTCCTCCTCCTCCTCTCTCCTCCTCCATTCTAATAGGTTTGTAGTGGTTTCTCATTATTGTTTAAATCTGAAGTTCCCTAATGACATATACTATTGAACATCTTCTCAAATTATTTGCCTTATTTGTCACTAGTATATGTTCTTTGGTGACATGTCTGATCAGAGGTTGTTTGTTTTATTGTTGAGTTTTAACAGTTCTTTGTCTCCTTGGGTAACACCCCTTTATCAGATACAGGCATGCCTCACTGCATTGCACTGTGCTTTATTGCACTTTATTAATACCCATTGAACTGTTTACGGTATTTATTCATTGTCTGGCACAAAGGCATAGTTTAAGGTGGTACATCAGTTCAAGTTTAGAGAAAACTCTGATACCCCAGATTGATATTTGCCCTTTCCCTTTGGATGTTCTTTAAGTTGCTGCAGACTTTAAAGAGTATTATTCTAACTGGTCTGATTAATCTGCTTTAATTAATTCTTCAACTACATAGTATATTTCCCAGGAATAACTTAGATTATCTTCAGGGATTTACTTAGGCCTTGTTCCTGATAGAAACACCACAAAGATGCAAGGCTAGCATTGCCAGTATTTATTTTACTTATCAAGCACATGCAGAGAACAACTATGCGTGTGGCACTTTGTATACACACGGATTTTTACAGAATAGATATTATTATCTTAATTCCCTTTCAGTAGGTGGGATAACGGAGGCACATGGGAACTAAGAAACAGATAAAAGCCATACAGTTGAGAAAGCACTTAAGACTGAATGAAAACTGAAGCAGGCTGGCCTCAGAACCTAGGCCTTTAACTACTAGGTTACACTGTTTCTCTAGGGGTGGGATAAGTGAATACACATTTAGGAAGGCTCAATTTTCTTGAATTGGCCTTTTTGTCATATATTTGTTGATGCCTAAAATTCCAGGTCAGAGCCTAATCCTTTTAGCGAAACACAATGCTCTCTTCTCAAATGCAAATATAACCTTATCTCTCCTTTATACCTTAGTACAAATTGATTTAGCAAGACATTTTGTGACAGCAGATTTTGATGATGGGAGTGCCTAAGGAGACAGATTATGAAGTAAGAGCATTTGGAACAGGGAAAAAGTTGGAGGGGAAGGGAGACTGAGGTGGTAACTGGCATCTCAGGCTTGTCTGGATTGGCTATGTAGACCGAGGGGAAGTATTTCATTTTGCCTTAGTGCACTGGAGATTTCAATATTTCCATCTAAGTCAGAAGGTAGAAACAGACCTAAATTTGCTGTAGAACAGAAAAAAAAAAAATAGACCATTTCAACCTAAGGAAAAATCATCTAGGATATTGTGGAATCATTACAAGGTAATCCTTAAATTTATATGTTCACTAAGCATCACCTTCAAAACGAATAATAGTAAATAGTACAACATTATTTCTAAAAACTCATAAATTCTAAAATATACTTTTATTTAGAAATAAATTCATGGTATTTTTGTCATTATAAATTTTCTCAAGCAATTTAGAATTAGATGGGTGAAGAGGTTGCATCTTTATTTTTTAAGATTTTATTTATTTTATTTTTAGAGAGAGGGGAAGGGGGGAGAAAGAGAGGGAGAGCAACATCTCGCTGTGAGAGAGAAACATTGGTTGGTTGCCTCTCACAGGCGCCCCAACTGGGGACCACACCTGCAACCCAGGCATGTGGCCTTTCACCTTGCAGTTTGACATCCAATCAATTGAGCTACATTGGTCAGGAAAGAGCCTAAGTCTTTAAAAATCATGTTTGAATTATGAAGCATGGGTATACAGAATAAATCTGGAATCAAGTGGAACAAGTCTGGTATTCTTTTATGTGTCTTATTTACTTATGTAAATGATGATGCTAAACTCAGGATAGCATCTCTTCATTGGCATCACATTTGGAGCTAACAGATAGAAACTGTACCTAGGAAATGAAGGGCAGGGGCCTCTGGGTCAGCAACCTAAGTAGCGCACACAGCCAAGTGGATGTGTGGATGTCTATTGTTGAGCTATACTACTACACAGAGCAACACAAACTTTTCTTGCACTCTTACATTTGCCTCTTTCATTCAGAAATTAAAACATTTGTAATGCCTAACAAATCAAGCTGTGGTTTTCTGACAATTATATCTAGATAAAGTAACAAGATCAGTGAAGACATTTTCATTGAAATACCCATTGGACTATAGACACCAGCAGCATTTGGAATCAAATCAGGCTATTAAACCACAGGCCAGAGAGTCTGTGATTTGCATGAGTAATTAGAAATGATTAATAGAATGCCTTGTTTAATTAAACTTATCTCATAAGGGCACCTCTTGAAAATGCATAAGAGGTTGACAAATCAGAACCATTCTCAATATGTTGGGTATAATAGTTTTGCCTCTAATGAAGGATTTTCGACTATTTAAAATAGACATGATACAACAGCACAAGCCACACTGTCTTAGAAATTTAAGATGTGTGAAATTTAAGAACTCTATAGAAGAGTGTAGAAAACAAACAAAAAAATGTTTCAGGGAATATTATAACTAAGAAAGGAATGTGGGTTGTTTCAGTGAGGCTAGCTGCTAATTAAGATGACTAGCTCTTTAATATAGAAAAAGGAACATTTAAGAAAAATATTACTGTTTTAGTCAGTTTGGGGTGTTATAACAAAATAGCATAGACTGGTGGCTTCAAGAAATATTTATTCCCCACCCATCTAGAGGCGAAGTATAAGATCGAGGGGTTGATGGATTCAGTGTCTAGTAACAGACATCTTCCTGATTTGTAGGTTGCTGCCTTCTAAGTGTAACCTTCCACAGCACAGAGAGAGAGATCTGGTATTCCTTCCTCTTTTCATAAGGTTATTAATCCCTTAACTGGGGTTCTGTCCTCATGACCTTAGCTAAACCAATTACCTCCTCAAGGTCCTACCTCTCCATACCACCACATTAAACTGTTCAATCCATTGCTAATGAGTTAAATGTTTAATTAATTCTTAGTTCAATAGTTTGGATGAAGCATGAGATAACTGCTTGGGTACCAAGTGATATGGTGAAAATTACTGTAAATATAAAACAGAACAAAGGTTATGGTCAAACTTAAAGGGCACATAATACAATAAGAAAAATACTTTTAAAAGTTGCAAACTCATATCTCAACTAACTTAGCGATGATTTTCCCAGTCAGGGAAGATGAGCTCAGAGCAAAAATATGAGGTAAAAGTCACTGGAAGACAGAATCTGATTGCAAACACTCTTGCTAATTGTTAAGAGGCCCAATATTTTGCCAACAGTTCTTACATTCACTGGCTGCATTCTTTCTTGTCTTTCAGAGCAACCACTTCTTTATTCTACCGTTTTCTGGAAGTTCTCTCTTCTGTCCTACTTTTTGAATTGGGGAAGGTAATTAAAAAAGTAGACATTAACAATAAACTATGGTACATCTACACAATGGAATACAACACAGCAGAAAGAAAGAAGGAGCTCCTACTCTTCATGACAACATGGATGGAACTGGAAAGTATTATGCTAAGTGAAGTAAGCCAAGCAGTGAAAGATAAATACCATAGGATCTTGCCTAAAATTAGAACCTAATTAACAAAACAAACTGGCAAGCAAAACATAGCCAGAGGCATTGAAATCCACAATAAACTGACAGTAACCACAGGGGAGGGGACAGGGAAAGAAGGGAAAGGGACATAAATGAACATGAATGAGGAACCCATGGATGGAGCCAAGGCAGATGGAATTGAGGGAGGGAGGTGGGCAGTGGTAGGGCAAGGGAAAGTGGTGGTGGGAAAATGGAGACAACTGTATTTGAACAACAATAAAAAAAGAAAAAAATTACCTTCCCTACTTCTTATCTGGGTAAATGCCTCATAAATCCAGATTTTTTGATGGTCCCAATAGTTACTAGAATACAAAATACATATTTAATCTTCTGTGCATAACATCAGTTTTAAACAAAAATGACAAATTGTTAAAAAAATACTTCCCATATCTATTTTATCATTTTTAAGTATATTTTATTGATTATGGTATTACAATTGTCCATTTTTTTTCTCTCCTTTATTCCCCTCCACACTGCATCCCCCCCCTTCCACCACCATTCCTCCCCATTAGTTCATGTCCATGGGTTGTACATATAAGTTCTTTGGCTTCTGCATTTCTTATAGTATTTATAATATTCTTAACCTACCCATCTATTTTGTACCTACTATTTATGCTTCTTATTCCCTGTACCATTTCCCCATTCTTCCTCCTCCCCCTCCATGGTGATAAGTCTCCATGTAATCTCCATTTCTGTGGTTCTGTTCTTGTTCTAGTTGTTTGCTTCGAGTGTTTTTGTTTGTTGTTTTTGTTTTAGGTTTGGTTGTTGATAGTTTTGAGTTTCTTGTCATTTTATTGTTCATAGTTTTGATCTTCTTCTTTTTCTTAGATAAGTCCCTTTAACATTTCATAAAATAAGGGCTTGGTGATGATGAACTCCTTTAACCATACCTTATCTGGAAAGCACTTTATCTGCCCTTCCATTCTAAATGATAGCTTTGCTGGATAGAGTATCTTGGATGTAGGTCCTTGCTTTTCATGACTTGGAATACTTCTTTCCAGCTCCTTCTTACCTGTAAGGTTTCTTTTGAGAAATCCGCTGATAGTTTCATGGGAACTCCTTTGTAAGTAACTGTCTCCTTTTCTCTTTCTGCTTTTAAGATTCTCTCCTTCTCTTTAATCTTGGGTAATGTAATTATGATGTGCCTTGGTGTGTTCCTTCCTTGGGTCCAACTTTTTTGGGACTGTCTTAGCTTCCTGGAAGTCTCTTTCCTTTGCTGGATTGGAGAAGTTCTTCATTATTTGTTCAAATAAGTTTTCAATTTCTTGCTCTTCCTCTTCTCCTTCTGGCACCCCTATAATTCAGATGTTGGGACATTTAAAGTTGTCTCAGAGGTTCCTAAGCCTCTCATTTTTTTTTTTTTTAATTCTTGTTTCTTCATTCTGTCCTGGTTAAATGTTTATTTCTTCCTTCTGGTCCAAATCATTGCTTTGAGCCCTGATTTCCTTCCTTTCACTGTTGGTTCCCTGTATATTTTTTCTGTATTTCACTTTGCATAGCCTTCACTTTTTCCTGTATTTTGCATCCATATTCCACCATTTCTGTGAGTACCCTGATTACCAGTGTTTTGAACTCTGCATCTGATAGGTTGTCTATCTCCTCATCACTTAGTTCTTTCTCTAGAGTTCTGATCTTTTTTTTTTTTTTCATTCTGTCTACATTTCTTTGTCTTGGCACATCTGTTATATTGTAAGGGGTGGAGGCTTAGGTATTCTCCAGGGCAGGCAACCCACTTCGCTGTGTTGTGGCACAGTCTGAATGAATGTTTCTTCTTTAACTCCTTGGTTGTTAGACTTCCATACAGTTTGATTTTCTGGCAGTCTTGGTTGTTTTTGTTTTTAAATTTGTTATTGTTCTTTTGTTTGTTCTAGGAAGCTAAGTGTATGTACCTATGCCTGCATCTTGGCTGGAAGTCCCATTTTTTTCTACTTTCAATTACAGTTGACATACATTATTATATTAGTTTCAGGTGCATACTTTGGTAATTATACATTACATAACTTACTAAATGATTGTACTTCTTAATCCCTTCATCTTTTGTACCAATCCCCTCAACAATCTTCCCACCTGGCAACCACCAAAACATGCTCTGTATCTATAAATCTGTTTCTGTTCTGCTTGTTGGTTTACTTTGTTTTTTTAGATTCAGTTGTTGATATATATGTATTTGTTGCCATTTTATTCTTTATGTTGTTTCCTCCCTTCTTTTTATGGTCTGGGAAACTCTTTATCTATCCTTTGATTCTAAATGATAGTTTAGCTGGATAGAGGAATTTAGCTGTAGGTCCTTGGTCTTCATCACTTTGAATATCTTTTGCCAATCCCTTCTCTCCTGCAAAGTTTCTGTCGATAAATCAGCATAGTCTTAGGAGAGCTCCCATATAGGTAACTATCTATTTTTCTCTTGCTGATTTATGATTCTCTCTTTGACTTTAACCTTTTGCATTTTGATTATGCTGTGTCTTGGTGTAAGGCTCTTTAGGTTCACCTTGTTTGGGATTCTGTGCTTCCTGGATTTGTATATCTATTTCCTTCTCCAAGTTAGGAAATTTTTCTGTCATTATTTTTCCAAGTAGGTTTTTAATTTCTCATTCTTTCTCTTCTCCATTAGGCATACCTATGAGACAAATATTGGTGTGCTGAAGTTGTTCCAGAGGCTTCTTGTACTATCCTCAATTTTTTTGGATTTTTTCTTCATCTTGTTTTAATTGGGTATTTTTTGCTTCCTTATATTCCAAATCATTGATTTGATTCTTGACCTCACCTACTCTATTGTTGACTCCCTGTAAATTATTCTTCATTTCAATTAGTGTATCTTTAACCTCTGTTTTTTTTTTTTTTCTTTCATTTCCCATGCTGTTAAGGTCCTCACTAAGTTCCTTGGGCATCCTCACAATTTGTGATTTGAACTGTGTATCAAATAAATTGCTTGTCTCCATTTTATTTAGTTCTTTTTTGGAGTTTCATCATATTCTTTCATTTGAGACATGTTTCTTTGTCTCCTCATTTTGACAGCCTCCCTGTGTGTGTTTTTATACACTAAGTAGAGCTGCTATGTATCCTGGGCTTGGCAGAGTGGAGTAATGTAGTTAGGTGTCCTATAGAAGCCTTCGTCTCACTCAGCCACAATTCCTGCTGTTTTTTCCAGCCAGAAGTTATGGGAACTTTTCTTTCTGGCACTGGAACTCTAGGCTGGGGGGCTTGATGTAGGGCTGGGACACCTTGCTCCTCATGGTTGACCTCTGCAGCTGAGATATCCCTTCTGATTTTTATCCACCACATGTGGGACCAGGCCATTCTGAGTCTCTGCCCCTCCTACCAGTCTTGATGTGGCTTCTTTAATTTCGTAGTTGTAGGAGTTCCATTTAGCTCAATTTTTGGTGTTTCTGAATGATGGTTGTTCTGTTTAGTTGTAATTTTGATATGGTTGTGGGAGGAGGTGGGCACTGTGTTTACCTGCACCATCATCTTCCCCATAACTATTTTTAATAAATGCTTTTTTGGTAGATCTGTGGTCAGATTGAGGGGAGAACTGGATAAATGAGCATTGAGAGCCACTATAGTCTTCTAAAATAGGAATGATGAGAAGATTACTTGTGAAATTGTTTGCTTATACGTTTCATACAATGGCTGATTGCACACACTGCTCAGATATATTATTCTATACTGTACCTAAATCTGAGGGCTAGAAAAACCTCTTAGCAAACAGTAAATTATTGCTCTAGCATGTGGCAATTTGGAGCTCAAGAGTAACCCTAATACAGCTAGCCATCTCTGCCCTTAAGTGATGAAACTCAACTGCTTAGTAAAGGCAAATGTATTTGTCATATGTAAGATAGCAGCTTTTACTTCTATTTCAGAAAGGCATGCTACTTCAAAGGTTATTTTTGCATAAAGAGAACAGAATACAACAGTCAGTAAAACAAATCATTTGGATAAAAGCAAGGTGTGTATTCAGATCCAAGGTTTATATTGTTAATCTAAACAACTAATGTGCGAAGAGTTGTCATTCAAATGAGTCATGAAGTGTGTTTTGAAGAGGAGACATGTACATTGGGTTTAATTAATCTATTTTTGTCATGACTGGTGCCAGTTTCCAGCTCTGAGTCTTCTCTTTCTCTTCTGCCCACACAAATATGATTTTAAAAATGCACCTGAACTCCAAAACTATTAAAAGGCAGGTATACCTTAAATGTCTTATGCAAGTTATATAAAGGCATAACCTCTGATCTTAAGAAGTTTTAAAATTTTGTTTGAGAAGATAAAACAGAGCACAGTAAATATGAGCAAGGAGGCTGAATATGATGATTACTGGAAGAAGAGATATTTAATCTAAAAATTGTGGTGTTTTTGTGCATTGTTCTACAGGGTACATATTCTAAAATATTAATTTCTGTCCACATATATTAAAAATATGCATTTCTAAGCCTAACAGGCTTACTAGAGGTCTCTAGGGCATTTAGAAAACTGCCCAAACCTGCTGGACATGGCTTGGGTTAAGATACCTTAAGACTATGTCCTTTTCAGTTTTGTATCTCCTGTTGTGTTAGTATGTACTAGGGGCCCAATAAAATCTTGCTTAGGGTAGTTGAGCTAAGTTGAAAATAGTTGAATGAATTGTTGTTTAGAACCTGCTATTTCTCCACCAAGCATAGGCATACTGTAGACTTTGCACATGCTCACAGATATGTGAGGGAAGGGGGAATGGATCATTGGGCTCAAATGTTGAGGACCTCATTATGGAAGGCTAGAGTATGTTTGTAGGGGAAATAATATAGATTGTGGTTCCAAAGACTGTTTTTAAAAATACTTTATTTTCACTGTACTTTTTTTCCATTACAAATATTCCCATTTCAAATATTATCTCAACCAACTTTCACAACAGATTGGGGTATAGACATTATCTCATATTATAGGTGAAGGAATTGAATTCTGTGGAATTATATTATTTGCTCAATGTGACAAAATTTAACAGAAAATTATAGCCCACTATACTGATTCAGCTATTCTGAATTCTGATTCTGATAATCACCAACCAATCACCACCACCCAAGCCATACCCTTTACCTTTTAGTGTAACATGAGGTGGGTTTTTCTGGATACAGTGGCATATCAGTGGACAATGCCCATGGGCCACTCAGAGAAGAACAATAACTACCATTCATGAACAATATGATGACAGGCAGTGGGAGGACACAGACCTACAATACTTAATAGTTGAAACTTTCTAGGGGGATACCTGGGGGGAAGGTCTTCTGGAATTACTCCCAGTGAGTACATATACATCATATTCTAAGGAAAACATAAATAATTTGTTTCTCCCACCTTGAGAAGTTTATTCTTTAAACAGGAATTTTAATATGTTTGTTTTAAATATGTGAAATTGATGTCTTTTCAACCACTTGTTTTCCATGAACATAGAAAGCTTGCTGAATTGTTTAGCTTTACAACTCTTCTTTGAGAAAAATCTCATTCTTATTGTACAGGATTGGGCAAAAGTAGGTTTACAGTTGTTCACAGCGGAAAATAATACAATAATTAATCAATAACAATACAGTAATAAACTTTGTGTTTTGCATACTCATGACTGTAAATCTACTTTTGCTTCACCCTGTGTAGACAGGAAAGTGATACATTGTCAAATTAATGACTAGAAAAATCTTAACAACTTAGTGGTTGCCCAGGATTCAAAGACAGATACCCCAATTCTCTTATTTCATAGCCTATGGCTTGCTGCTCTGGAATCTGACTGTTCTATCCCCCCTGGCTTTTGGGTGGAGAATAATATGGACCTCAATGAGCATAGTTTTTCTAATTGATAAAAAGAATTATAGATAAAGCATACAGAAAAAAAGGAAAAATAATCAGCCATAGCTGGGTACAGAATGTTTTGACAACGTTACCATGAACCAAACATATGAAACTTACTATTTCATACTTAAATGTTCTATCAAGAAAAAGGTGAATTTCAATACTGATTTTTCCCAAAGTAAAGTTCTGCTCCCAAATGAATAATTCTGAAGAAGGCAGTGAAGTAAAAGTTTATTTTGCATCTTTTCTAAATAAAAAATTAATACATCTTCAAATGTTGTAACAAAACAATAGGTTCAAGGCCTACATTTTGACTGCAAAGAATGCCATCACCAAATATGAGGCAATTGGCCTTAATTGGCTCTATTTTCCACCTGAATCAGTGTATTCTTTCTCCCAAAAGTCACATAACAAGGATGAAATGGAGGTGATTAGAATAGGGAAAGAAGAAAATGACTACTAGAGGATTCAGGCAATGTTCTATGCCTCACTTTCCCCATTTGTAAACTAGAGCTAATTATTCTTATTTATTAATGAGGTGCAATCCAGAGAGACAAAGCCAGGGTTTTTTTTTTTTTTTTTTTTTTTTTTTTGACAAATTCCTTTAATACATTTCAATAAAGTGGTATTTATTCCAGTTAAAAAGTTTTTAAAGGTGCTTTTGTTTTTCCCCCTTGTCTCTGATTTCCCAGAACTAGCCTTTGATAAAATTACTGTGAACTTAAAAACAGCCAACCCTTGCAAAGAGATAAAATTACCCTATATGAACACTGACTACAAAGCCTACTAAACAGTGGTTCTGACCTTTGCCAGACTTACCTATATAGAGCATCTTACAGTTGATTGAGGAATGGACTCAAATTCAAAGTCCAGGGTCCTATTATGGGCTCTTTTATGGGGTTTGTTTGGCTTTAACAATTAACTTAGCCTTTCTGAGCTTGACTCTTCATTTGGGGCCATGGCTTTTACCTTGCCTGCTTCACAGTGTTGCTAAGAGGATCAAATAAAACAATATATGAGAGTGTGGAAAGTTAAAGTGCTAAAATACTTCCAGCCAAGATGGAGGCATAGGTAGATACACTGTACCTCCTCACACAACCAAAAGGACAATAACAAATTTAAAAAAAACAACAACAAACAGAACTGACAGAAAATTGAACAGTATGGAAGTCCAACAACCAAGGAGTTAAAGAAGAAACATTCATCCAGATTGGTAGGAGGAGCAGAGACAAGCAGCTGGGCAGAGAGGACTAAGGGTAAGGTGGCAGCTGGTGGACCACGTGAGGCAGTAGCTGGCAGAGCAGATGGTCTCACTTTTGCATGTGGATAAACCAGGAGGAAAAACTGCAATGTGAGACAGACCATGCAACCCAGGGTTCCAGTACAGGGAAATAAAGCCTCAAAATCTCTGATTGGAAAAACCTATGAGGGTTACAGCAGTGGGAGAAACTCCCTGCCTCACAGGACAGTTCATCGGACAGATCCAGGTGGGAGTAGAATGTACATAAAACCACCCACCCAAGAATCAGCACCAGAAAGGCCCAGTTTTCTTGTGGGTAGCAGTGGAAGTGACTGAAAGCTGGCTAAGAGCTTAACAAGTGGCATTGTTCCCTCTCAGACCCCTCCCCCACAAAGAGCTCCACAGCACAGCAATGTGGGTTGTCCTGCCCCAGTGAATACCTACCCCACCCCTTACTATGCAACAGGAGCACTGAGACAAAAAAAAAAAAAAAAAAAAAAAAAAAAAAAAAAAAAAAAAAAAAAAAAAAAAAAAAAAAAAAAAAAAAAAAAAAAAAAAAAAAAAAAAAAAAAAAAAAAAAAAAAAAAAAAAAAAAAAAAAAAAAAAAAAAAAAAAAAAAAAAAAAAAAAAAAAAAAAAAAAAAAAAAA
>PVKU01017499.1:0-11417 GCA_004027475.1 Anoura caudifer
AAATTCAAAATGGATTAAAGATATAAAATGCAAGACCCAAACCCATAAAACTCCTAGGAAAAAAGAGCCAGTAAACTGTATGACATCCCTGTTAGTAATACTTTCATTTAATATTTGTCTCCTCAGGCAAGAGAAACTAAGTAAAAAAATAAATCAATGGAACTAAACCAAACTATAGCTTTTTGTACAGTGAAGGAAAACACCAACAAAACAAAAAGACAACCTAATGAATGGGTAAAGAAATTAACCAATGATTATCTGAGGCGTTAATGTTGAAAATATATACAGAACTCATACAACTTCACACCAAAAAAAGCACACCAAATTATAAAGAATTTCTAAATCTTCCAAAGTAGAAGTGACATAAATCCCTTTTACTCAGATTCCATGTGCCAGATCTAGTCACATGGCCAAACCTAATACCAGGGCAACAGGGGAAGTGCAGTCCTACCGGTGCCTGGGACAAGAACTAGAAATATTTGGTGAACGACATTAATGACTACCATAGCAACTTTGACCAACCAATGTAAAGTAGCTGTATTAGTCAGGGTTCTTCAGAGAAACAGAACCAACAGGGGACAACAAACACAGAGATAAATTGTGAAGAATTTGCAATGTGGTTATAGAGGCTGAGAGGTCCCGTGATATGCAAGCTGGATATCAGGAAAGGTAGCACCTGAAAGCCAGAGGAGCTGATGGGTCCCCAGTCTGAGGTTAGGAGAAGATAGCATGAGATGCCTCAGTTCTCCACTAAGGCAAAAAACAAACTAACAGACCAAACAACAACCAACCAACCAACCAACAAACAAAAAACCCAGGGCAAATTCCTCCTTCTTGCATCTTTTGTTATGTTCAGGCCCTGACTTTACTAAATCTACTGGTTCAAATATTAATGTCGTCAGAAACACCCCCACAGTCATACCCAGAAACAATATCTAATCAGCTATCTGGGTACCCTGTATGGCCAGTGAAATTGACACTGGCATTCACCATCATAGTAACTCTCCTCATTGTCTATTCCTTTATTATTTCCATTTCTTTATTGCTAATAGACATATGAAAAGATATTCAGCATCATTAATCATTGGAATAATATAAATTAAAACCAGAAGGAGATACCACCTCACACCCGTCAAAGTGGCTGTCATCAATAAAGCAAGGAAAAAGTTGGCAGGATGAAGAGTAAAAGGAACCTTTGTTCCCTGTTGGTGGGGCTGTAAATTCCCTGTTGGTGATACGCTAATTTGGTAAACAGTATGGAGGTTCCTCAGAAAATTAAAACTGGAAATATCATATGACCCAGCAGTTTCCCCTGTAGATATTATTTAAAGAAATCCAAAACACTAATTTGAAAAGACGTATGGACTCTAATGTTCATGGCACCATTTATAGTAGCCAAGATTTTGAAGTAACCTAAGTGCCTGCCGACAAACAAGTGGATAAAGATTTGGTGCATATGCGCCCTGCCTAGTGTGGCTCAGTGGATTGAGTGCTGGCCTGTGAACCAAAGGGTTGCAGGTTCCATTGCCACTCGGTGCATGCCTGGGTTGCGGGCCAGGTTCCCAGGAGGGGACACATGATGGGCAATCACACACTGATGTTTCCCTCCCTCTCTTTCTCCCTCCCTTTCCCCCTATCTAAAAATAAATAAATACAGTCTTTAAAGAAAAAAAAGACTTGGTACGTACGAAACTGGAAATCCTTCTTACACCACATGCAAGAATGAATTCAAAATGGATCAAAGACTTAAATGTTAGATCCGAAACCATAAAAATCCTAGATGAAAACATAGGCAGTAAAATCTCGGATACTGCTTATAGAAATTGTTTATCTGATACATCTCCCCTGCCAGGTTGACAAAACAAAAAAAACAAATGGGGCTATATCAAAATAAAATGTTTGTGCAACAAAGGAAATCATTGACAAAATAAAAAGACAACCCAGAGAATGGGAAAACACAATTGCCAATACGTCCGATAAGGGGTTAATATCCAAAATTTATAAAGTACTAATGAAACTCAACACCATAAAAACAACACAATTAAAAAGGGAGTAAAGGGACTTGAATAGACACTTCTCCAAAGAAGACATACAAATGGCTACTAGATATATGAAAAGATGCTGAGCATCACTAATCATCAGAGAAATGCAAATTAAAACCAGAATAAGATTCCATCACATATCTGTCAGAATGGCTATCATCAGTAAATCAACAAACAAATGCTGATGAGATGTGGAGAAAGAGGAACCCTTTTGCACTTGGTGGGAATGCAAACTGATGTAGCCACTGTGGAAAACAGTATGGAGATTACTCAAAAATTAAAA
Organism: Anoura caudifer; assembly: GCA_004027475.1. Taxonomy (NCBI): domain Eukaryota; kingdom Metazoa; phylum Chordata; class Mammalia; order Chiroptera; family Phyllostomidae; genus Anoura; species Anoura caudifer. The sequence continues at coordinate 2,326 of PVKU01017499.1, forward strand.
ATGTATCTGCTTTTTGACCCAGCATTCCCAGTCCTGGGACTGGATCTGAAGAAACCCAAAACACTAATTGGAAAGACTTTAAGCACCCCTATGTTCATTGCGGTGTTATTTATAATCACCAAGATATGGAAGTAGCCCAAGTGTCCATCAATAGAGGAGTGGATAAAATAAGTATGGGCCATTCACACAATGGAATTCTAGTTGATTGTAAAAAAGAAGAAAATTTTACCCATTGCAACATTGTGGCTGGACCTGGATAACATTATGCTATGTGAAATAAGCTAGTCAGATAAAGACAAATAACATATGATTTCATTTATATGTGGAATCTAATGAACAAACTGAACTAACAAAACAGAGATAGACACATAGAGAGCAGATGATAGTAGGGGAGGGCGGCTAAGGGGTAGAGGGTTTGAGCAAAATGAAAAAGGACTCATGGATGTGAATAACAGTGTTGTGATAACTGGGGGATAGGGGAGTATAATAGGACTAAATGGTAATGGGAAAAAAATACAATAAAGATTAAATTTTAAAAAACCTTAAAAAGCAGTTTGAAGGCCTAAAAGAAAGAAAATTTTTGACTAGTTCTGCTTTTCAAAGTTTGCCTAAGCAATGTGTTGGATAAACTGATGCTAGAAGAGAAAGAAGCCCTATGAAACAAGAAGAGCAAGTCACATAAAATAATACATACCTTATAGAAAGGGCACATAAAATAATGTTTCCACAGATAAAAAAATTATCTGGTAGGCCAGATAAATGTCAAAAGAGTAGGCATATGAATAATGAAATAAAAAACTAACATTGATTAAATACTAAAAATATATAGATTTGGCACATATAACATGGGACAGAAGTAGGTTTAGAATTTGTATGGGAAATAATACAATAATTTATAAGAATAAACTATGTTTTATGTACTCACAACTGAAAACATACTATTGCTGTACCCTTTATATACAATGGAATATTACTCAGCCATAAAAAAGTGAAATCTTGTCATTTGCAACAACATGGATGGACCTAGCTACGTGAAGTCATTCAGATAGGGAAGCACAGATAAAATGATTTCATTTATATGTGGAATCTGAGAAACAAATGAACAGAACAGAAATAAAGTTAGATTCAGAGTGCAAATTGATGGTTGTCAGATGGGAAGGAATTGGGTGGAGGGTGAAAAAGGGGGAAGGATTAAGGTGTGCAAACTGCCAATTATTGGGTTGGCTTTTTCTGTAAAGTAGATGACAGAGTTTTCATTTGCACTAATAGTTTCATTGATTGGGATAGTTTGAGTGTGTCAGCTCGCTCTCTTTTGGTGTATGCTGATTGTTCTCAGTGTCTTGATTTGATCGCTGTCATCTTCAACTGGTCTCACTGACTGTAGAGCATCATCCAGTGAGAAATCTGTAGGACGGACCTTTGCAAACCACTTTTGATATGTTCAATCAGTCACAGCATACACTGAACAAATCTTTTTTTTGCATTTCATGTGTATTTTATTTGCATTTTTAACTCTTTTGAGATAATAAAGCATAGTATGACAAAATTCATTTTCTTCCATCTTCATTGTTAAAATGGCTACACAAAAATTCACCAGTTTTGATGTGGTTTTTTTAATGCACTGTGATATGACATCTGTCACAAAACAATCTAATGAAACTGTTTTGAATGAAGTTCAAGACAATGAAGCACTACTATAGCCATTTTACAGAAGAAAACAAATGAAATTTTTGGCCAACCAGATGTAAAAGCAGTCACAGGAATGTAAAGTACAGCATAGGGAATATATTCCATAACACTAATAACTATGCATGGTGTCAGAGTGCTACTAGACTTATCAGGGTGATCACTTCATAAGTTATGTATATGTATAACAACTATGTTTTATACCTAAAACTAATGTAATATTGTATTTCAATTGTAATTGAAAATAAAGTTCTTTTTAAAATGTTTTATTGATTATACTATTAACAGTTGTCCGATTTTCCCCCTTCACTCCCCTCCACCCTGCACACCCTCTCCCACCCACATTCACCCTCTTTAGTTCGTGTCCATGTGTCATACTTGTAAGTTCTTCAGCTTCTACATTTCCCATACTATTCTACCCTCCCCCTGTCTATTTTCTACCTACCAACTATGCTACTTATTCTCTGTACCTTTCCCCCCTCTCTCCTCCTCCCACTCCCCTGTTGCTAACCCTCCATGTGATCTCCATTTCTGTGGTTCTGTTCCTGTTCTAGCTGTTTGCTTAGTTTTTGTTTTTGTCTTAGGTGGGGTTGTTAATAATTGTGTTTGCTGTCATTTTACTGTACATGTTTTTTATCTTTTTCTTAGATAAGTCACTTTAACATTTCATATAATAAGGACTTTGTGATGATGAACTCCTTTAACTTGACCTTACCCGAGAAGCACTTTATCTTCCCTTCCATTCTAAATGATAGCTTTGTTGGATAGAGCCATCTTGGATGTAGGTCCTTGTCTTTCATGACTTGGAATACTTCTTTCCAGCCCTTTCTTGCCTGTAAGGTCTCTTTTGAGAAATCAGCTGACAGTCTGATGGGAATGCCTTTGTAGGTGACTGTCCCCTTATCCCTTGCTGCTTCTAGAATTCTCTCCTTCATTTTAATCTTGGCTAATGTAATTATGATGTGCCTTGGTGTGTTCCTCCTTGGGTCTACCTTCTTTGGGACTCTCTGAGCTTCCTGGACTTCCTAGAAGTCTATTTCCTTTGCCAGATTGGGGAAGTTCTCCTTTATTATGTGTTCAAATAAGGTTTCCACTGGTTGATCTTCCTCTTCTCTTTCTGGTACCCCTATGATTTGGATGTTCGAACGTTTGAAGATATCCTGGAGGTTCCTAAGCCTCTCCTCATTTTTTTGAATTGTTTTTTCTGTTTGGTTGTTTCTTTCTTGCTTTTGGTTCACTTCATTGATTTGAGTCCCCGTTTCTTTCTCATCACTATTGGCTCCCTGTGCATTTTCCTTTATTTCATTTATTATAACCTTCATTTTTTCATCTAATTTGTGACAAAATTTAACCAATTCTGTGAGCATCCTAATCATCAATGCTTTGAACTGTGCATCTGATAGATTGGCTGTCTCTTCATTGCTTAGTTGTATTTTTTCTGGAGCTTTGATCTGTTCTTTTGTTTGGGCCATTTTTTTGTCTTGACACACTTGTTATATAGTGAGGGGTGGATCCTTAGGTGTTCACCCAGGTGGGGCAACCTATGTGGGTAGATTGTGACACAGTATGTGGGGGAGTGGTCTGAGAGGGAACAATGGCGCTTGCTCTGCTTTCTGCCAGCTTTCAGTCACTTCCGCCACCTCCCCCAAGCAAACTGAGCCCTTCTGGTGAGCCCTTCTGATTCCCCGGGTGGGTGGGTTTGTGTATGTTCTCGGACCCTGTGGGTCTCTCCATTAAACCTCTCCTGTGAGGCTGGGAGTCTAGACTGGCACCTCAATCCTCACAGGTGTTTTCAGTCGGTGTTTTGAGGTTTTATTTCCTAAGGCTGGAACCCTGGGTTGAGTGGTCGGTCCTGCTCCCTAGTTTTGCCTGGTTTATCTGCCTGCGAATGTGGGACTACCCGGTCAGTCAGCTGCCTTGCGCGTTGGTCCCCTCCACAATCTGCTACTTCGCTGGGTCCTCCAGCTGCTGCTTTGCATGCTCAGGTCCAGGAGCCACCCCCCCCCTTTTTTTTTCCCCCGAGACCTCTCTCTGCCCAGCCGCCCAACTTCGTCCTTCCTACCTGTCTGGATGAATGTATTTACTTAAATTCCTTGGTTGTCAGACTTCCATACAGTTCAGTTTTCTGAAAGTTCTAGTTGTTTTTTTGTTTATAAATGTTTGTTGTCCTTATTTTGATTGTGCGAGGAAGCACAGTGCGTCTAGCTACGCCTCCATGTTTGCTGGGAAAAAAAATTAAATTCTTTCAAGACTATCATTTAAAAATGTAATTGAGTTATTACAATCACAGTTAATGGAAATCACAGCTACAATGAGGTACTACCATATACCCATAAGGATGGCTGCTAAAGAAAAAGAACAACAAAATAAATATTACTGATATGGAGAAAAGATGTGGTACACTGCTGATTAAAATGTAAAATGGTGCAGCTCCTGTGGAAACAGTGTTGGAGTTTTCTCAAAAAGTTAAAAATAGAAATATTTTATGATCTTGCAATTCCACCTCAGAGTATATATCCAAGAGATCTGAAAGCAGAGTTTCAAAGAGGTATTTGTACACCCATGTTAATAGTGTTGTTATTTACAATAGTTGTAACATGGAAAGTAACCCAAGTGACTATTGAACAGATTATCAAAATGTGTACACATGCAGTGGAATATTACTTAGCCTTAAAAAGGAATGGAAATTCTTACAGATACTATTATATGGATGAACCTTGAGGTCGTTATGCTGAGAGAACTCATTTGCAAAAAGATATATACTTTATTACTTCACTTAATATGAAATATGTAGATTAGTAAAAATTATAGAGACAAAATAGAACGGTAGTTTCCAGGTGCAGAGGGAAGGGGAGAAGATTAGTTATTGTGTAATGAGTACAGAGTTTCAATTTTACAAGATGAAATGAGTTATATGGGTATGGATGGTGGTGATGTTTGCACAAGAATGTGGATATATTTAATACCATTGAATTAATACCTTTTAAAATGGTTAAGGTGGTAAACTATATGCCATATGTTTCTTACCTCAGTAAAAAAAATTTAATGTATGTCGGTGTCCAAGAGTCTCTTAATAGATTGTTTTTAAAATGCCTTTCCCAGTTGTCTCTGCAGTGATTGTTTATTGCTGGCAGATTTTGTTTTTTTTTTCCTATTAAGTTAAAGTTACAGATGTTTATATTTGAGTTTTTCAACGTTATTTTAAACTACTACAGCTTTTATGACATTTAATTCATCTGCATTGCTAGCAAAACCACAATCAAACTTCTGGCAGATGTGCCAGAGAATAAGAAACCACCACAACTGCAATGCACTGTAGCCCAGAATTTTAAAAAGAAACACACAATGTTTGTAGAATACGTATATGAAGCAGGAAGTTGCCCTGGCTGGTATAACTGAGTGGATTGAGTGTGGGCCTGTTAACCAAAGGGTCGCAGTTAGATTCCTAGTCAGGGCACATGCCTGGGTTGCAGACCAGGTATGCAAGAGGCAACCACACATTGATGTTTCTCTACCTCTTCTTCCCTTCTCTTCTCTCTAAAAATAAAAAAATAAACTCTTAAAAGAAAAAAAGAATAAAAAATTTAGAGAAAGAAGCAGCAAGTCAAGCATTTTTTAAAATTCATGCCTTTTATGTTCTATATACTTAATGATTCACTTTAGGAGAAATAATAATACTTAGCCAAAAAGATAAGTTTATATATAGACTCAAAGACTCCTTTTATTTTCATTTTTGCTTTTTAAAAAAGATTTTATTTATTTATTTTTAGACAGAGGGGAAGGGAAGGAGAAAGAGAGGGAGAGGGAGAGGGAGAGAAATCTCAATGTATGGTTGCCTCTCATGCACACCTCAACTTGGGCATGCGCGTGGGGGACCTGGCCTGCAACCCAAGCATGTGCCCTGACTGGGAATTGAACTCTAAGTGTCCTTTTAGATGACATGTCTTGCCGAAGACTATGGATAGAGTCTAGATATTTGCATTTTAATTCCACAAAAGATTCTGAAAGGCAATGAGAAATTTTGATGAGCAGTTAGTGTAGAGCTTATGCATATTATGTTTATATTGAGTACCTAGGTGGTGTCAGAATTTGTGTATCATACTAAATTTAGCTTGACAGAAGTAGTTCATTAGCCAGGGCTTAAAAACTATTGTCAATTTACTTTGTTTTAAAAAGATATTTATTTATTTATTTTTGGAGAGAGGGGATGGGAGGGAGGAAGAGAGAAATATTAATGTGTGATTGCCTCTTGCATTCCCCCTACTGGGGACCTAGTCTGCAACCCAGCCATGTGCACTGACTGGGAATTGAACCGGTGACCCTTGGCTTCACAGTCCAATGTTCAGTCCCCTTAGCCACACCAGCCAGGGCTCTTACTTACTTTTAACTCTTACTTACATATATTTCCTCTGGGCACAGATATTTATTGCACACTCATAGGCAGTAGGCTAGACACTGGAGATTAAAGATGCTTGTGTCAGGCATAGACTAGCCCTCACAGTACTTACTGTCTGCACTGGGGGACAGATGTGAGGAGACATCACTCAAGGGATCCACAGAGGTCAGCTTATCGTGGGTGGGAAAGGAGAGTGATGAGAGAAGGGCTAGCTTCATTTAAGTCTCAAGAACAATCATGTCTCAAAAGTAACTTACAAACACTCTATTTGCAGAACTTCTGTTTTTAACCAAACACATTGAAAACCAGTTATTAGTACTGTTATCTGAATCTGTGGAATCAGTGGAGTAGTCACAATGATCATATGTGCCTCCTGGCTTTGCATAAAAATCAGTGGCCTTATGCACAGCAGCTAGTTCTCTGAAATACTGGGCTGGCCAAAAATTTTGTTTAGTTTTTCTCGTATGAAGGCTCTAATAGTGCTTAGTTGCCTTTAACTTTATTTGAAACAGTTTTGTTAGATTGTATTGTGACAGCTATCATATCAGTGTGCATTTAAAAAAATCAAGATTGGTGAATTTTTGTGCAGTCATTTTAATAGTAAAGATGGAAGAAAACATTTTTGATGTATTATGCTTATTATCTCAAAAAAGGTAAAAACTCAAATGAAATGCAAAAGGAGACTTGTGCAGTATTATTGGGAAGGTAATGTGACTGATTGAATGTATCAAAAATGGCCCTGGCTGGTGTAGCTCAGTGGATTGAGCGTGGGCCTGCGAACTAAAGGATCACAGTTCGATTCCCAGTCAGGGCACATGCCTGGGTTGCAGGCCAGTTCCCAGCAGGGGATGCATGAGAGGCAACCACACATTGATATTTCTCTCCCTCTCTCCTTCCCTTCCCCTCTAAAGACAAAATAAATAAAATCTTTAAAAAAAAAAAAAAATGGATTGGCAAATTTGGTACTATTAACAGTTTGGCCAAATAATTTTTTGCTGGTAGGCTGTCTTACGCATTTGAAGATATTTAGTAACAGCCCTGGCCTCTTACCCACTAGAAGTCCATAGCAGGAGATAGCTGAATACTCAAAATATCCAAATCCATAAAGTTACTGGTGAAAATGAAAGATACGCCCTTTATTTTACGGAAAAAACTAAATGGACTTTTTGGCCAACCCAATTGTTCTCTCACTCTTATGTCTCTATCACAAATCCTCATCTCTACCATTTTCATAGGCGCCACCATTGGAACCCAAGCATCCTGACGATATAGTTGTTAATAACCAAGAAAGAAAATAAAATAACCTGTGTATGAATTTGAGCTACAGCCATCTACAACCAGAAAGATCAGATCTAACTTCACAAAAGGTTTAAAAACAAAGAAGGAAAAGGAGGGGGAAGCAGGGGGAGAATTAGGAGGGGGATGCAGAGGGTGTAGGTTGGGCAAAATGGGTAAAGGAGGTTAAAAAGTACAAAATTCCAGTTATACATAGCCCTGGGGATGTAATGTGTAGCACGATGACTATAGTTAACAATACTGCGTGGTAAATATGAAAGTTGCTAAGAGAGTGAACCTTAAAAAGTTCATTTCTGCAGGAATAGAAAGAACTGGAAAGATCTAGAGTAAAAGGTTGTTGGAATTTCTGTAGATTTTATAATGTAAAATTATGATTACATATAATACAAATGGCTTTCCTTATAGAGCAAAGATAAATATCATAAGAATATAAGATAGCTAACAGGTGAAAATAATTTGCTTTCAGACAATACTCCTGATTTTGCATTTCCATATTTCAGGGCCCAGAAAGTTCTTTTTACCATTGATCTAAATTGATACTACAGTTGGAAGTTATGAAATTGGCATAATACATTGTATTTTTTGTTGTAACTTTCTGTTTTATATTAATTAATGGTAGTAATCCTTTAACTGCTCCTTGTAAAATATCTCAAATACCTAAAAATAAACTCTACTGATAATAATGAAATTACTCTGTTTTCTATAGTAATTCATACTAAAAGAATACCTATTTTTGTTTAATGGACATTAAAAAAATAGAAAAAGGAAGCATTTTATAAAAGTATAAATATAAAGCATTTTAGTGTATAATGCTATCAAATGTACTTATTTTAAAAATCTATCTAGTTATGTATCCAGTGTTTGTGAACACCTGCTCTTTGCTTAGCACTGCCCTAGATACTTGGGATAGAGTGATGAACAATTCAAAAAGGTTCTTGCACTTAAATAGCTGGTGGGGGAAAACAGTAAACATAAAAACAAGATTTATTCAGATGGTGATTAAATTCTATGTGATTAAATTCTATTCACTGTGATGGTGAATGCCAGTGTCAATTTCACTGGCCATACAGGGTACCCAGATAGCTGATTAGATATTGTTTCTGGGTATGACTGTGGGGGTGTTTCTGACGACATTAATATTTGAACCAGTAGATTTAGTAAAGTCAGGGCCTGAACATAACAAAAGATGCAAGAAGGAGGAATTTGCCCTGGGTTTTTTGTTTGTTGGTTGGTTGGTTGGTTGTTGTTTGGTCTGTTAGTTTGTTTTTTGCCTTAGTGGAGAACTGAGGCATCTCATGCCATCTTCTCCTAACCTCAGACTGGGGACCCATCAGCTCCTCTGGCTTTCAGGTGCTACCTTTCCTGATATCCAGCTTGCATATCACGGGACCTCTCAGCCTCTATAACCACATTGCAAATTCTTCACAATTTATCTCTGTGTTTGTTGTCCCCTGTTGGTTCTGTTTCTCTGAAGAACCCTGACTAATACAGCTACTTTACATTGGTTGGTCAAAGTTGCTATGGTAGTCATTAATGTCGTTCACCAAATATTTCTAGTTCTTGTCCCAGGCACCGGTAGGACTGCACTTCCCCTGTTGCCCTGGTATTAGGTTTGGCCATGTGACTAGATCTGGCACATGGAATCTGAGTAAAAGGGATTTATGTCACTTCTACTTTGGAAGATTTAGAAACTCTTTATAATTTGGTGTGCTTT
>PVKU01017500.1:0-11309 GCA_004027475.1 Anoura caudifer
TCACTGTCAGTTCTTTATTTCAACGTCTCTGGTTATATTTTGCTTACTTGCTTGTTTGTTCTGTTGAATCTGGAGAGCATTAGGGAAAACTTACTTGAAAAATTATACACAGTTCCTGTCTTTAAGGGTGGAGACTGGAACTTACCTTTGGGGCAGACTGTCCCTTTGTTCTTGTTTGCACCTCAAGTGGGCCCTTGTAGTTATGCAAATGAGAAGCAAGTGCTCAGTCTGCCTCTTGGAGAAGATCTAAATGCAAGTGCTTCCAATTGAGATGTTAGGTGCACTGCTTAGTAATGCAAATCAGGAGGGCACGCTGGTGGAACCATTCCCCTGCGCATCCTTTAGAGAAATGTTTCCTTTCGCATTGTGAGCCAGATGGCTGCGCTGGTAAATTGTAGCATTTGTACTAAGATTGTGAGATGCTTCCTCCAGCCTGCTGCTGGAAGGAAAGATGGAACTGGGAAGGCAGAGAACACAAAAGGGAAGTGCAGGCTGATCTTCACAGCGCTGCTGGGGGAAGAATGTGGAAAGGGGCTGGGCTGGCCTCAGCCATACAACTTAGCTACACTCCTGAAACCCAGACTTTGGAAAATGTGCTGTGGGACTCTTGTGGGCTTGTCTTGTTGGGGACTTGATGGCAGACCTCACACCTGTGGGTGGGTGGGGGTCCGTTTCAGTGGTGTCCCAACTGTTGACTGTGTAGAGTCAGAATTTGAGGACATGGGAGGCTGATGTGGGCTCGGGGAGGGAAGGTGGCTCCCAGCAACCGGGCAGAGAGCCAGTCCAGTAAGAAGCTTTGAAATCAGGTTTGGGCCCGGATGTTGGCCCCTTCTAGTAGCTCTAAATGATGCTTTATGCCATACTTCTTTTCCCTTAGTACCAGATCTTCAGTAAAGTCTTGCTAAAGTTCTAACCTGCAGTGATGTAGGCAGCTGGGGTTGGTGGATGCGGGGAGGAGATGACCCATTGCACAAAAGGAGCAGCCGAATCCCAAGTGAGGGCATTAGGGGTGGACATCTAGTAGCATCAGGAGAGGTCAGCTGGGCTCAGAAGCCTTGTGACTTCACTGGAGACCATGGGAGCAGCTTGCTCTGGAGCACCAATCTGGACTTTGGGAAATGCAGAAGGAGCAGAGGGAAGGTTGAGAGGTTAATTTCTAGCAGTTAGGAGTTGCTTTCCTGGATTAGGCAAAACAGTCGTCTGTCACCCTTCCTTTCTCTGCCTGTTCAACAAAACCATCTGGTAATGATCTATACTTCCTTTTGTCTTGGGATATTTCACTGTCACCTTTTCCCTGGTTGACATGCAGGACCTAAGTGGATTTAATATCTCTTTGGCCTATTGATATTGAACATGACAGGGAGCACTAAAATAATACCACTTGTGACAGACTGTCTAGAACAACCCAACCCTTCAATACTTATGAACAGGTGCTGAAGGTCTCAGATGCCAAGAGTTCACAAGGAAGAGAGAGGAGGGGATGGCCCAGGACAAGTGTCCCTGAAGTAGGGGTCATGGACATGATGGCAGGTGGCATGTTGGTAATTCTTGTCATGGTGGTGACATCAAAGATGATGGTGCAAGGTTTCAATGGGAGAGAGAGGCTTTCTCTATTCATCCAAACATATTTGGAATGTCCACTTTTGAGTTTGCAGGTAGCACCTATTTTCTAGGTCCCATGGCAGGTCATTTAGTAAAATCTCCAGGGCTTCCATGAGCCAGATGTCCCAACTGTGTCGCTGATTGCTGGTACCAGGATTGCCCTCCATGGGGGTAGTGGGAGCTGCACTCAGGGCAGGAGCTAGCTGTGTGTAGTGAGGCAGCAGATTAGAAGCAAGTCCCCTCTGAGCAGACCTACATAAGAAACGATTGCAGAGGGAAGAGAGAGAAAAGACTCCAAGGAGAAAAACATTTAGTGCATGAACCAATCACCTTGCACACCTTTGGAGCCCTGGAGGCACCATCTCCTTCAAAAAGGGGCTGCATGGATCAAGCAGCACTTTATTTGGACAATTCAGGTCAATGGCCTGCATTCACATAACGTGGAACCAGCTGCCTGTTGGTGCATAATGTATGCCAGCTGATATCTGTAGTTGATTTTCATAGACGGTCTCTGCCCCTGGTGGGGCTTGGTGCTCTCCCCATGACTCAGTGTGGTTCCATTCTAGAAGATCCCTGAAGCATAAAAAAATAGGACTGATGGGTTGCCAGTCACATGGTTTGGAGGGAGCCAGGTAGCCTAGAGCAGAGGTTCTCAAAACTGGCGGAGGCAGCAAACCCCACCCTTCTGAGCTGGGTTGTTTGGTTTCCAGGAAGAAGAAAGCCGAGCAGAGCCCATGGAGAGATTGACAGGTCTCTTCTGCCCACCATACTGCTGTGGGGCTGCTGCCCTCCACATACTTGAACTTGGCTTCTGTTCTCGCCATGCCACTGAAATTGCTCTGATTGTGGTCAACAACACACATGTTGCCCAATGGTTCTTCCTCTTTTCTCATCTTACCCAGCCTCAGCGTAGAAACACTGCTGACCCCTTTCTCCTTGAAGCACTTGGTCCATGCATGCTGGCCAGCTCTCCTCTTCCTTCCCTCACTGCTCCTTCCTAGTCTGCCTTGTTCTCTCCTCCTCGACTCAGCATCGGAAACCTAGGGACTCTGTGCCCTCTTTTGTTCCTCTTTCTACATTCCTTTAGGTGTCTCATAACACAAAGACAGAACCTACAACTTTTCCTTTGAATGGGAATTGAGTTTTCCAGGGAAGGACATTTAATAAGTTTCATTCAGGAAGTCTCTGTTACCAATAAAGACTTAACAAAGTTAATTAGACTAAACAGCAATTATCATGTCTCTTCATTGTTCAATTATCTGCTGAACTGGTGTTTCCTGATTAATTTTCTGATTAAAATGTATTAAACTGAAAAGACCAGCAAACAGCCCCTGACAGGTTCCTGAAGAAGGAGAGAAGCTGCAGCTGGATCTGCAGGGCAGTGGGCACTTGGGGCTCTGAGGTTGTTTTCAGCTTCCCAGCTGGGGGCCAAGGGCCTGTGAGGGGGGCCAGCGAAGGGGAGGTGGCATCCTGTCTACCTGCACCCCCACGGACACAACCATCAGCATCTCTGCTCAGATTCTTTCTGTCCCCAAACCTGGCATCCCCCTAGGTGGGAATGGCATTTTGGCAAAGGGTACCTACTTGTAGGTGCTTTGCAGAAACTGGGTGTCACCCTCCATCTGCCTCGCCCTGCTCCTTACCCTGCCCAGGATGTATTATAATCATTTCCTTATAAGTGTCCTTAACTGCCTTCCTAGCAAAACCTCCATCCTGGCAAAAACTCCAGTTTTGGCTAACCCTGTTCAAAGGTCCTCCCAGAATTGACACCTACTCCTCTGAGCATTGCTGAAGAAACCCTTTTAACCCTGCTGACTCATGACCACAAATCTCAGATGGGCTTTCAGCACTGCTCAGCCATGCCACTACACTTCCTCCCTGTGTTCCCTTTCCCACTCTGAGACAGCAGCTTCTCTGGGCTCCACTCCCCAACTCCCCCCTCCCTTCCTCATTGTCGGCTTGTGACCTTGCCTTATACTTCACTGAGACATAGAAGCAATCAGACGAGAACTTCTGTGTCTTCCCATCACTAAATTGACAAACCTCCTTTTGCAATGGAATACGTGTCCCTACTCTTAACAGAGGCCAACCCCTCCACTCTGCCCTGGATCCCATTCTTTCTCACCTTCTCAAGGACTTTGTTCCTGTAAATATCCTCTCTTTCCTGCATCATCAGTTTCTCCCCTCTCAACTGGATCATTCCCATTAGCATGCAAAATGTTCTAGTACCACTCATCTAAAAAGAAAAAGAAAAATTGCCTTCACACAGCATATATATGTATATGCTATAGTTATTCTGTTGAACGTCTGAAACATTTCATAAGAATAAGAAAGTAAAACAAAAGTTCCAAGTGCCTTCCCTGGAGCCCACATCCTGTCCCTGTGCTGCTCATTTCTCTACCATCCTTCACAGCAAAACTTCTCAGAGGAGTTGATGGATCCACTGTCTTCACTTCCACCCCACCCCTACCCTTCTCTCCACATACTTGAACTTGGCTTCTGTCCTCGCCATGCCACTGAAATTGCTCTGATTGTGGTCAACAACACACATGTTGCCCAATGGTTCTTCCTCTTTTCTCATCTTAACCAGCCTCAGCGTACAAACACTGCTGACCCCTTTCTCCTTGAAGCACTTGGTCCACTCACACTGGCCAGCTCTCCACCTCCCTCCCTCACTGCTCCTTCCGTCCCAGTCTGCCTTTTTCTCTCCTTGACTCAGCATGGAAACCCTAGGGACTCTGTGCCCTCTTTTTTTCCTCTTTCTACATTTCTTTAGGTGATCTCATAAGACTTGGCTTTAAGCACCCTGGCTTTAAATCCTTTCCATGTGCTGGATGACTCACACGTTGGTGTCTCCAGCCTGGACCTCTCCCTTGAGTTCCACTGTGAATGTCCAACTTGGAACTCAGCACTTCCACTTGGATATCTAATAGACATTTCTATCTAAATCCCCCCAAGATCCTTCTGATCCCCTGCCATACCTAAACCAAATCCACTCCTCCTCAAGTTTTTCACATCTCAGTAAATGACACCGTTGTTTGCCAGACTACTGAGGCTAAAAATGTGTCACCTGTCTTGAGTCCTCTCCTCTTTTCACAACCACATGGAACCAACAAGTGTTGTTGCTGGCCTCCAAACCAAATCTCTATTCTGGCCACTTCTTTCCATCTCTACTGCTACCAGTCTAGGCTAAGTTAGTTCCCGTCTGGGCCGTGTCAGTTCTTGCCTGGACCAATGTCTTCTAACATTGGCTTTCTCTCTTATTCCTAGAGAGTCCTTTCTCCACAGAGCAGGGTATCAATGATCTATTGCTTTGTAACTAGTCACCCCCAACCTAAGTGGAATAAAACAGTAATAAGCATTTTGTTTGCTCACAATTCTATGAGTCAGCAATCTGGGTCAGGCTTACCTGGATAATGTTTCTGCAGGGCTCACCTGAGGTCACTCAATCTGCTACATGCAGTTGGCTGATAGCTCAATTGGGGAGGGCTGGTTCAGGGAGCCTCTGCTGGGACAGCTTGTCTCTGCTCTGCTTGGTCTCATTCTCCAGCAGGTTAGCCTGGGTTTCTTCACATGGCAGGATGATTTGTGCCTGGGTCTTAATTTATAAAGGTGACTGGGTGACAACATGGAAAGGAAAATGTGATGTTACTCACATTACCTCTGGAAACAAGAGCCATAGCACGCGGCGCAGGACCCTGGGGGAGCACCAGCATTACACAGGAAGCAGAAGGAAGTGAGGGGAAGACATAGCCCTTTATTGGGATTTCTGTGGGAAGCAAGGCAGGGCAGGTAAACAGTTTAGGACTGGATAGTCTGAATAATCCTGATGGGCTTTGAGGCACAGAGACTGTCCCGGTTGTTGGTACTTGGCACTGGTTGATTTTGGGCAGGGGAAATATTGGCCTGGTGTGGGGGGTTAGGTAAAAGAAGTGGTTGGAGTCGAGGCTCAGGATTGGTTGGTTTGCATATGAATGGCAGACTCACCAGACAAGTTGTTAATCGTCTCCAGGAATTAGCTAGCCCTGGGGCTGGGGCAGGTTGTATCTTCTCAGCCTGCAAGGCCTCCCAGTGATGCACAAACATCATAAAATATAGAAAATTTAAAAATGTGACTACTACACAAAGTAGCAAGGGGGTAAGTGTGGAAGCTGTACAGTGTTGTTGTTGAGGTCCAGCTTTGGAACTTCCAAATATCACTTCCACTGCATCCTGTTGATCAAAGTAGGTCGTGAGACCTGCTCAGGTTCAAGTGAGTGGAGAAAGCGATTGCCCCTCTTGAGGGAGGGGTGACACTATCACCCAGCAAGGGGATGTGCACACAGGGATTGGGGGAAATAGTAGCCACTTTTCACAACCTATATTACAAGCAACCAGAGAGACGTTTTAAAAGTAGGAATCAGTGGGTGTCACTCTCCTTGTAAAACCGCCTGCTGGCTTTCTTCCCACTGCTATCGAAAGAAAACCCATGACCTACTTCCTAGCCCTTCGTGATCTGGCCCCTGCTGACCTCTTTATCCTCATTCCTACTCTTGGTTCACTGTGCTCTGGACACGCTGGCCTCCTCCCTATTTCTTGGATGCTTGTAGCTGATTCCGGCCTCAAGAGTGTTCTTCCACAGAACTTGGCAATTTTGGATCCTTCATGCATCTTTTAGGTCTCAGCTGAAGAACAAGTAACCAGAAAAGCCTTTCTTAACCTGCTAACCAAAATTATCTTTCCCTACCTTTACCACTAAAGTCCCTCTCTAATGCATCACACTGTATTATTTCCTTAATTATATTTATTAATAATCACACAGTACTTGGGCCAGGCACAATTCTATGCTCTTTATATATATTCACTCATTACATCCTCACAACCACTCAATGAGGCAGATATTATTAATTTTGCAGATGAGGAAACTGAGGCATGGAAAAATTAAGTGACTTGCCTAAGCTGATACATTTTTGTAGTGTTAACTTCTGTTTGCATCTTTATTTTATTATTATTTTTTCACCCCACCATAAGTTTCACAGAAGTAAGACATTAGCTTTTTGATTCAGATTCTAGAATAGTGTCTACCACGAAGCTGATGTTCCATAAATATTTGTTGAATAAATGAATAAACCTTCTAGTCCAATTTGTTGCCAAATCTGTCCAGAAGAATAATGTTTACTTCCTAAACATTTATTAATTTCAACCACCTTTCTCTATTTTTCTCCCACATAAGTAAAGATAAGTCCTACCTGGTCCTGTGCCATCCGCTTTAGACTCGATCTTGCTTCCTCCAACCCTTGGCAGAGTGAGCAAGCTGAAATAAAGAGTTAGGCCACATTCTCCTGCTTAAAAATCTCTCACAGCCTCCAATTACCATCACAACAAACTGCAAACTCCTCAGGATGACCTCTCTGCTACTTCCTGAACTTGCAGGATCTTCCCCACATCCCTGCTGTTGTCTGAGGTGTCTCCTCCCCTTCTCTATGCAGACTTCTACTGCTCTATGGGAACCCAGTTTAAGTGACCCCTGTTCATGTTTACAGGCACATAGTTTGTGATACACTCTTCCGCACCCTAGATACTCATTTATTCATCCATCTATCCATCCATCTTTTACTAACACAACTTTCAGAAGCTCAGTCTGTGGGGTAAATAGGTGTAGTAATTTTTTTGGTACTCCTCTTCATCTGCATGTTTGTTTCTTGCTTTACATTGAAAGCCTCATTTGGTTTTGTATTCCTAACACCTAGCTTAATAAATATTTGCTGAATAAATGAAGATACTTATAAAACAAACCAGCACAGACTATTGAGAGAAAACCAGAAGCTGACTTAACTCAGGGTGGGAAGATCAGGGAAGGCTTCCTGGGAGAGGTGATGTCTGAGTTGAGATTTACCTAATTCTTGCCTTGCTCTCTCAGACTGTAAACTTCTTAAGGGAAGGGATTCTATATCATTTGTATTTTTATGTGGGCTAGCATATAAGATAGTGCTTGGTACATATTAATCAACTTGAGAATTTTTTAATTTTTTAAATTGTGATAAAATACATGTAACATAAAATTTCCTAAATTTGAACCAGGAGGCTGATTAGTTGCACGCTCACCCCTTCCCCTATTGCCTTCCTCCCTTGTGTTGACTGTGTAGGCATCTGTCTCCCTTGCTAGATTACAAGCTCCTCTGAGGCCAGAGAACGTACCTCCAGCATGTTTGTATTCCCCACAGTGCCTGCCACATCCCAGGCAGGCATCAACAGAGAGTTGTTAAATAAATAAATAAATAAATAAATAAATAAATAAATAAATAGCTGTGCTGAACGATTTATCCTAATTAACTCTTCGGAAGTAGTTTTCTCAGGATGGATTCAGTACGTAGTTTCTGCCACTTTCTAAAAGGCTTAGCCTTCATGTACAGCAAATTCTGGTCATTCTAGGTTCTACACCACTGATATCCGTAAACAGCCTGTGCTGGTGTCTCCATCCTAAACTGAAATGGGTGGCTCAGCTCTGCACCCAAGAGTCCTCCTTGCCTCCTAGTTTGATTCTTGGGCATGAGGTTTGGTCTCCTAACTCCTGGAGGTAATATCGTGTTACGATTGAGAGAGGATTTTGTGATGGTTGCAGGCTAGGAATCCAGGACAACCTGAGGCTGGTTAAGAACACTGTCTTGCTGGGGGCCTTGGCTCTAAACCCAGTGTGGTGCATGAGTCAGCTAGCCTTGGCCGCGAGGGACCACCTTCACCTTAGCTATGTTGGCATCAATGGCCTAAAACGTTTGGTCTGCTTCATCTTCTTCCAACCTAAAGCTTGGTTCTCAAACTCAGCTCTTACCATTTCATTGGGAGGAAAGAATTGTCTGAAGCTTTATGGTCCATGAGTGCAACCAGGACTGAGAGAGGGTTTACCTTAATGCTTAGAGCTGAGCTGGCCTGAATCATTGACCAAGATTTTTCCCCTGGGGACATTTCCTTTGAATGCCTTTTACCTAATTTTATAGGAGAGAAGAGAGCATCCATAAAATGGCCGCACACATTTTTGCTCGACCCTTCTGTGGCTCAGAATGTTGGCTCTGAGTTTGAGCTCTGCAGAGAGTCACTCCTCCTGCAAGAGGTGGGGAACCAGGTAGATGGGAAGGACAGGCTCTTTGATCCCCTCTTAGAAACTTGCATCTCCCTTCCTATGCCTCCAGGCTGTGGGCCCAATTCAGCTCCAGGGAAGGGGAAATTTAAAGAGGTCTCATTTAGGCTTTAACATCTCAATGACTCAGTCCAATTTTGGAGAGAAGCCCTCCACTTAATCCTGAAACCAAAGCACTCCTGGTGTGGGGTACGTCCCTTCCTCCCCACCTTATGTTTTGGTCTTGTATCCCAGTCCTTGGGACCAAACTTGGCTCAGACCATCCTTGTGGGATAGGACACTCTGTCTCTGAGCCTAGGGCCTTGGGATCTTAAGTTTCCTTACTCCCTGCCAGCTTCTTTGCATCTGCCTTTAAACTCCTTTGTTGAAACACTTATTGTCTCCTAAACCTTCATCTGTTGAGTACTTGTTAGCCCTTCTCCAGATCCTGGGGCACCATTGGCATAAGCTGAAATTTCGGTCAGCTTCAGCTGGGCTCTCCTTCTAGCCCTGGCCTCATCCCCGCTGGTGTGCTGGGTCTTCAGGCTCCAGTCTCTCTTGGTCCCCACTCAAACCTCTGCTCCTGAGTTTCCAGCTCCTCTGCTCATTGATTTTGCATAAAGTCTAACTAAGTCTTCACACAACTGCTTCACTCCTGATCATTGTTCTTCTATGTAGTGTCACCAAGATAGCGGCTTAAAATAATGAAAAGCTTTGTTTTTTAAGCATTATTGATTTACTATCAGTCATTAATCCCCAAAGAGAAAATATCTTAGTGAACTCAGGCTAGACCATAATAGGAGAGGATAACAATGGCCCCATGTTAAATAGAATAAAATATGATTGCATTCTGTTATTTCAAATTTATGTTTAAATAACCTAGCTGAGTTTTTAGAAAGTATGGGTATATCTGCTCTCACCATTGTAGTTTTGAAGACCAACAAGTATTTGTTGAGGACTGGGTTGATGAGTACAAATAGTGTTTAACACACAATTTATTTCATTTGTATATTCATTCATTAGTTCATTCATGCATGTGTTTATGTGTTTGTTTGTTCTAGAAAATACCCCTTGAGTGTCCAGCACCCACTAGACATGGAGCTAGGTGTTGTAGATTCAGAGGTAAATAAACAGGAATTCCAGCTTCAAGGAATAGTTGTTCCAGAAAAAGAGGGAGATTATTACAATGCAACAAGTATGGAAGGCAGCCCTTAAGGTGACCCCCAGGGGTCCCTGCCTCCTGGTTTTCAGGCTTTGGTGTGTTCCCCTCCCCTTGTGTGTGGGCTGGACCTGGGGAATCACTTTTAATAACTACAGGAAAAGTAATGGCATGTCCCTTCTGTGATTAAGTTACGAACAGGCTCTGGCTTCTGTCTTCAGCTGTTCTCTCTCACTCTCTTGCTCATGTGCTCTGATGGAAGCTTGCTGCCATGCTCTGAGCATATTTCTGGCTAAAGTCCACTGAGGACCTGAGGCCTGCCAATGGCCACAGTAATGAGCTTAGAAGTGGATCCTCTGAGGCCTACCAGCAGCCATGAAAGTGAACTTGCAAGTGGATCCCACCCCTCTTGATGGCAGCACCCTGTGGTACTCTAAGCCTGATGGACTGAGCTAAGGCACATCCAGATTCCTGATGCCCAGAAACTATGAGGTAATGAATGTTTGCCTTTTTAAAAATCATTTTTTAGTTTTTCAATTACAGTTGACATATTATATTAGTTTCAGGTGCACATCCCAGTGATTAGGCATTATATAACTTACTAAGTGATTATCTTCATAAATCTCATACCCATGTGATACCATACATAGTTATTAGAATATTATTGACTACATTCCCTATGTTGTACTTTATACCTCCAGGACTATTCTGTACCTACCAATTTGTACTTCCTAATCCCTTCATCTTTTGTATGGTCCCCTTAACACCCCTCCCCTCTGGCAACCATCAAAATGTTCCCTGTATCTGTGAGTTTGTTTCTGTTCTGCTTGTTCATATTTTTGTTTTTTATATTTAATTGTTCATAAGTATGTATTTACTGCCATTTTATTTTTCATATTTTTGAATTTTTCTTCTTCTTAAAGAAGATGCCTTAACATTTCATGTAATACTGGTTTGGTGATTATGAACTCCTTTAGCTTTTTTTTTTTTTTTTTTCTGGGAAGCTCTTTATCTGTTCTTGGATTCTAAATGATAGCTTTGCTAGGTAGAGCAATCTTGGTTGTAGGTCCTTACTTTTCATCCCTTTGAATATTTTGTGCCAATGCCTCTGACCTGTATGTAAAGTTTTTGTCAAGAAGTCAGCTAACAGTCTAAGCAGCGGTATCCAACCTTTCAGCGTCTCTGGGCCGCACTGGAAGAAGAAGAGTTGTCTTGGGCCACACATTAAATACACAAACGCTAACAAAAACTGATGAAAAAAAAGGTTTTAAGTAAATTTATGAATTTGTGTTAGGTCACATTCATAGCCATCCCGGGCTGCATGCGGCTCGTGGGCCATGGATTGGACATCCCTGATGTAATGCGACCTCCCTTGGAGGTAACTGCTTTTCTCTAGCTGCTTTTAAAATTCTCTGTTTGCCTTTAACCTTTTGTATTGATTGAATTTTGGGGGGT
>PVKU01017501.1:0-11245 GCA_004027475.1 Anoura caudifer
GACATCTTATATGTCCCTCTAATATTTCCTGGACACCGTGAGTTCTGGGCCCCATTCCAACTCCCTTTTGGGGCCCCCCCTCTTGGCTGCACCCTGTTACAAACAGATAATATAAGAGGCTACTTCTTCCTAAAAACACCATATTCCTTTGACTTCTGTGGTACTATGCTCTCCTGGTTTTTCCCCAATTTCTCTAGTAGGTCCCTCTCAATTTCCTTTGTGGGATATTTCTCCTTTACCATTCATTATATGTTAGAATTCCTCAAGAGTGTCTGAGATGCTTTTCTAACTCCTCACATTCTCCTTAGGTATTTCACCCATTACCAATAATTTCCTAGGGATGTCAATTACTGTCTAAATGACTCCCACATTTTTATATTCATGTCAAATCTCTTATAAATTCTTATTTCCAATTATTTATTGAAAATCTTCTCTTGGTTGTCTTAAGGACACTTCAAAATTAGAATGCCCCAAACTAACTTACCTCCTTTCCAAAGTTTCCTCCAGTGTTCCCTGTCTCAATAAGTGCCCCACCATCCCCTCAAGTGCTGTCCAAGTAAAAAGCTGTGCAGTTGCTTCTGACTCCACCCTCCCCTCAGTGACTACATTTAATGAGTCATCAAGTCTGTTCCTTCTACGTCTTAGATATGGATGTCTCTAGTCTATTGGTTTCACTATCCTCATTGTCACCACCATAGCCCACCTAGATTTCATATTGCCTCTCTACATTTAGTCTACTTCACTCCCACCCATTCCAGTCTCCACACAGAAGCCAGAAAGTGCAAATCTACCCATGTCAGTACTTTATTTCAAAACCTTCAAAGGTTTCCCACTGTCCTTAGGATAAATCCCAAACTCTTCACCAAGCTGTCTTCTTATTACTCTCCTAGCTCCAGTCTTTCTGAAACTTTTGTTTCCTGGTACACACTACCCAGTCTATTGCTTGCCTCATAAGTTTTCCCACAAGTTGTTCCCTTGCTAAGAATGCTTTGTTGTCCTTCTTTTCACCTAAGTAGTCTTAGTCATCCTTCAGGTCTCATTTAAAGGTTCCTTGTCATTGAAACCTTCACAATGCCTCGATCTGGGTCTAACTTCCCCTCTTACTCAGGTGTTCCACTATTACAGATGTTTATCAAGAACCCACTGTGGGCTAGGTACTGTGTCTGAAACTAGGAATATAGCTCAGTGAGGCAAAAGAGACAGTACTTTTCTTACAAAGCGCAGAGTCTTGTGAGAGAGACAGAAATCAAACAATCACATATAAATGTAAAATTGTAACTGTGAAAAGTGTTATGAAATAGAAGTACATGATGCTTTGAAAAGATTTGGTGTGACAGAAAAGTGTCCCCAAGGAAATGCTGGTTGATCTAGAGCTGAAGGTTGAATAGGAGTTAACCATGAGTTGAAAGGAGGTAGTAGTTTCTTGCAGAGGGACAGCATATCATACATAGGCCTGGTGACAGGAGGGATTTAGATACATTCAAGAACAGAAAGAAAGCCAGTGTAACTGGAGAACACAGAGCAAGGGGACACCTGTAAGATCCGTAGCAGGAGATGGGGCCAGACTTTGAAAGGTGTTGAGGGCTCTGCAAAGGATTTAGGTCTTTATGCTAAGAGCCATTGGTAAGGGGAAAAGCAGATCTGCATTGGGAAACTATCACTGTGAATGATGCTTGGAGAACAGAGATCAAATAATTGAGAATGGCTGTTTCCAATAGTTAAAATGGTGAGAAGGCTATTGCAGAGGTCTAGGTGAGAGATGATATTAGCTTTGATCAGGGAGGTGGTAATAGAAGGAGAGGAGGTAATTTGTCTAGGTTGTTTTGGACATGAAATCAATAAGCTTTGGTGTTGCATTATATTGGGAAAGGGATGCATTCCTAATCCTCTGATTTTGATAAAGAGAATTTTCCTTAAAGATTCCTGGTTTCTTGCCTCATCTCATACTCCTTCCATGTAATTGAGGAGTTTGGGAGAGTAAGTTTGGGAGAGTAACTCCGCCCTTCCTGCTGCCTCTTTAGGACTGCCTGCCTGCAAGAAGCATGTATTCTTGGTCTGCACAGGGCTCAGGTTCTTTGAGAGGGCTTCAGTGGCCTAGTGTTACCAAGGACAGGGTAGGTAAATCCTCCTAAAGCTGGGGTACAGAGTTAGAAAACTTATTTTTGCTTCATACATAAGTCATATTCTTCAACCTGGCCTTCATCAGTAATAGAGTTGACACATTGATCTCTATCTTCCTGACTCTTAATCTACTTATTTATTAAGGTCTCAGATGGAGTTTGGGGCAGGGAGGAGACAATGAACCATGATGACTTCTATGCATTTGCTTATACAAATGCATAGATTATGCTGCCATTCTTTGATTGATTGATTGATTTTTATTATTTATTTATTTTATATTTTATATTTTATATATTTTATTTTTAGAGAGAGGGGAAGGGAAGGAGAAAGAGAGGGAGAGAAGCATCAATGTGTGGTTGCCTCTTGCACACCCCCCACTGGGGGCCTGACCTGGCCCACAACCCAGGCATGTGCCCTGACTGGGAATTGAACTGGCAACCCTTTGGTTCTCAGGCTGGTGCTCAATTCACTGAGCCACACCAGCCAGGACTGATTGATTGATTTTTAGAAAAAGAAAGAAAGGTGGAGAGAGGGGGAGAGAGAAACATTGATTTGTTCTTCCATTTATTTATGCATTCACTGGTTGACTTTTATGTGCCCTGACCAGATATTGAACCTGCAACCTTGGCATATCAGAGCAACACTCTAACCAACTGAACTACTCAGCCAGGACATGGTGCTATTCTTTTTATTTTCTTTCCTTCCTTCTCCTCCTTTTTTCAAATGAGGCAGTTAGAACTCACATACTCAAAATTTGGGACCTGTTGAGTTTGAGATAACTTTAAGATGTGGTATGGAAATGTCAAGTAGGCAATATAGGTCTGGAGTTCAAGGGTACAGCCTGGACTGGACATAGAAATTTAAGAGCTGTCATCACATACAACACTATCATGGGCATGGAAGAGCTCACCTGGGGGAGAGATTATAGAGAAAGGAAGGAGGCTAGGCCTGAGCATCAGTGAACTACAATATTAAATAGCCAGTTTGAGGAGGATGAATCTGGGAATGTAGGCCAGCTGATATTGGAGCAGGTCCAGATGTCAATGAGGAAGAGTTTAGAAGGTGGGCATTGGGGAAAGGACTGAACAGGGGAGTGGGGGTAGGGGGCAAAGAAATATAGAACCTTATGGGGATGACGCTGCATAGAAGATATAAGGCCAAGGGTGGGCTTATATATATGTATACATTGGACATTGACTAATGAACACAGGCTTCAGATTTAGTCTCAAAGCTTGTAAAAATTTAATTATTTTTAAAAAGATTTTATTTATTTATTTTAGAGAGGGGAAGGGAGGGAGAAAGAGAGGGAGAGAAACATCAATGTGCATTTGCCTCTCATGTGCCCCTTGCTGGGGACCTGGCCTTCAACCCAGTCATATGCCCTGACCGAGATTGAACCAGCAACCCTTTGGTACACAGGCTGGTGCTCAATCCACTGAGCCACACCAGTCAGGGCATAATTTAATTATTTGTAATTATTTGTATAATGCCCAGCTTCCCTTCTGGACAGAGACTTTGAAAGGCTGTCATTTCTTGGTCACTACTGAATCCTCAGTTACATTTATCAGCACAATTCCAAATAATTCCAATAAATCTTCAGGTTCCTTAAAATATATCTGGCATACAAAATTACAATTTCAATATGTTCAAGTATGCACTAAAATAAGACTGGAAAGAAATGTGATAAAATATTCATAGCAGTATAAGAATACTTTTCCCCTTAGATCTATCTAATTTCTAAGTATTCTATTATTCTATTTGATATTGTTTTAAAGAAGTTTATATATTTTGTGGATATTAATTCTTTGTTGATTGTATATTATAAATATTTTCTCACAGTCAGTTACTTCTTTTAACGGCGTCCTTTGTTTTTTTAATAGCTTTATGGAGTTATAACTTGCCTACCATGAAATTTACCACTTTAAGTACACAACTCAATGGGTTTTAGTAAATTTATATAATTTTGCAAACATCTATACAATTGAGTTTTTTTTAAGATTTTATTTATTTATTTTTAAAGAGAGGAGAAGGGAGGGAGAAGGAAAGTGAGACAGAAATATCTATGTGCAGTTGCCTCCCACATGGCCCCCACTGGAATCCTGGCCTGCAACCCAGGCATGTGCCCTGACTGGGAACCAAACTGGCAACCCTTTGGTTCACAGCCTGCGCTCAGTCCACTGAGCTACACCAGCCAGGGCTGTACAATCAAGTTTTAGAACAATTTTCTAGCTCCAGAAGGTTAATATTGTACCTATTTACATCAACCTCCTCTTTCACTTTCAGCCCCAGAATATTAAAATCTGCTTTTCATAGTTTTGCCCTCTTTAAATTTTCTCTAAAGTGGTATCATACAATATATATGGCTTCTTTCATATAACATGGTATTTGTGAGATTCATCTATGTTGTCAGATATATTAACATAGTTTCTTTTATTGCTGAGTTTTTAATTTATCCTTTGTGTGGATATATTTGCTTATTATTAATAATGCTATTGTGAAAAAAGTTTTGTGAGGACATATGCTTTCACATCTTTTGGGTAGACACCTAACAGTAGGTTTCCCGGTGTATATAGTAACTTCTGAAGAAACTGCTAAATTGTTCCAAAGTGGCTGTAACAATGTGTGAGAGTTCCAGGTTTTCCAAATCCATGAAATTATTACTCTTAGATTTTAGCCATTCTGGTATATAGTAGTATCCCATTGTGATTTTAATTTGCACTTACCTAATGACTAGTGATGCTGGGCATCTTTTCATGTGCTTATTGCCATCTGTAGATCTTCTTAAGTGAAGATACTAAACAAATCTTTTGCCCATGTCTTTTATTGGATTGTTTGTCTTTAATGTAGGGTTGTAGGATTTCTTTTTATATTGTGGATACAACTCCTCTATGGAATACAGCTTGTAAATATTTCTTCTCAGACTGTATCTTATCTTTTAATTTTTATTTTTTTATTTTTTTAAATTTTATTTTAATTGTTCTCCTATAGTTTTCTGTCTTTTACTCCCATCCCAGGCATCGCCCCAGCCCACCCTACCTCCCTCCCATTTCCACCCCCATCTTTTAATTTTTAAAATGGTATTCTTAGAAGAACAAAAAGATTTACTATCGATGAAGTTAAATTTATCAATTTTAAAATTTTATTGTTTGTCATACCTAAGAAATCTTTGCTTACCTAAAGTCACAAAGATTTTTCCCATGTTTTCTTCTATAATTTCCATAGTTTTAGCTCTTACTTAGGAGTATTATATATTATAGACTTAATATATAATTTGAGTTAATTTGTACCAAAACCATATTGCTTTTGTTAATATACTTTATGGTATGTTCTGAAATAAGGTATAAAAGTTCTCCAAGATGTTTTTTTCTTTTTTCAAAAATGTTTTGTCTATTCTGGGTTCTTTGCATTTTCACACAAATTTTAAAATCAGTTTTCATTACTACCAAAAAAAAAAAGCCTGCTGAGATTTTTTTAAGGACTACATGAAAGTTATATATCAGTTTGGAGAGAATTAACTATATTTAGTCTTCCAATTCTTTTTTTCAAAGATTTTATTTATTTATTTTTAGAGACAAGGGAAGAGAGGGAGAGAAACAGCAATGTGTAGTTGCTTCTCATATGGCCCCCACTGGGGACCTGACCTGCAACCCAGGCATGTGCCCTGACTGGGAATCGAACTGGCGATTGGTTCGCAGCCTGTGCTCAATCCACTGAGCTACACCAGCCAAGGCTAAGTCTTCCAATTCTTAAACATGGTGTAGTTCATATTCTTAAATGAGAGTGGATTTCTCCTATAGTTACTGGTTCCAGGTAAACATAAGTATCACTGGCTAATGGGAGTGTCACTCTCAGCGAAGTACCCTAAGCTGTTTGGAACATGGCTGATACCTGTCTTTTACTATAAAAAAAGAGATTCAATGAAGTGTGGTGAGTGGGCTGCAGAAATCAATGAATCAAAATCATTCTCTGTTATGCTTCTTTTCCACTAAAGATACTTGTAAGAAAGGACCATTTTAATCTGTCCATCTTCATTAATAAATATATAATCATATAGAAGATAAGTACTCAAGTACTGAATTGTTTGTAGTCATTGAAAAATCACTAGAAAATTTGAAAGAATTGTTATGATAGCATTTTCAATACATGAAGAATAATATGTGAAAATATTGCTGTTTTTTAAAGATCATTATCTTAAGACTTTTCTTGCTGCATTTTATTGATAAATTATCTTGAAATGAGTCTTCTTATCCAAACCAATTTAATTACATTAACGAAAGTCATTCAAATATCAATTCAAATATAAATAAATTGTAAATACTTAAACCTAGTGAAAGATTTTTTAAATATTATTTATTATCTATTAATATATTTAAAAATACTAGATGTAAAATGAATGAAACAGAAGCAACAACAAACCTGCCTTATACAGAGTGAAATTTTTTTCTTTACAATTTTTCTATTTGAAGGAGCAAAATACATTTGCACTAAGACAGTAAGTCAGAGTAAACTAAAGAAAAAGAGCAAGCAATAGCCTACAGAAAATAAAATGTAGCACTCTGTAGCTTCAATTACAGAGCTTCAGAATAAGAAATAAATGAGATACAACAAATATAAACACTATATATCTCTTATATCCAATGCTTCATATTATCAGCATCAATCACAGAGCAAATATAAAAAGAATTCACAGTAAAAAAGGAAAAAGATATAAAACTGACCCACTACATCCATAAATCTATAAAATTCCTACAAATATAAATAAACCCATTTTTAAAAATCAACTACCACAATGCTACTAATAGTAGAACATATTATAGGGTTCAAATATGGTATTTCTACAAGGTTAGTAATTTATTCAACATTAAAGGGTTTCCCTAATAGCCCAATATTAATTAACAATTATAGGTGAAAAAGAAATGTTATATACATAAAGGAGATAGATAGATATAAACATATACAATATTTCTACTAGATATATTTTTTCACTGTATTTTGCCTTTGGGAAGAAAATTACAGAACATTTCATAGCCAACAAAAATATTTTGAATGGGTGAATTAATCTGTCTTGATTGCTTCATTTTACAGATGACAGACAGACTGGTGGTCCAGTGAAGTTAAATTTCTTCCTTTATTTTCTTTCTTTCTTCTATGCATACATTTACTGAACAGATAATTTCTGAGTACCTACTATGTGCTGAGCCCTGAGTTACAAACTATGAACTCAAGGGTAAACATAAACCCATGAGGTACCTAGTCAATGGAACTTATTGACTAGTAGGAGGAGACAGACATTTGTCACACAAATAAATTACAGCTGTGTCAAGAAGTAAATGATATAGTCAGGTAGATCAAGGAAAGTCCCCAAGGTGAAGCCATATAAAGAGTAGTTGGGAAAGTCCCCTTTTCCCTGGGTTTCCAAGAGTGAGGCCTTAGAGCTCTGGGAAAAGAATATGAGGTTTGTTATCAGACAGTCTGGGTCTGAATTTTATCTCTACTACTTACTAGCAATGGGGTTTAGAACAAGTTATGTAGCCTTCCTTAGGCTTATTTTCCTCTTCTGGAACATGAGAACAGTAAAACCCTATTTCTCCAGTTTATTATAAGAATTAAGTGGGCCCTGGCTGGTGTAGCTCAGTGGACTGAGTGTGGGCTTTGAACCAAAGGGTCACCAGTTCAATTCCCAGTTAGGGCACATGTCTGGGTTGCAGGCCAGGTCCAGGTCCCTGGTGGTGGCCATGTGAAAGGCAATGACACATTGATATTTCTCTCCCTCTCTTTCTCCCTCCCTTCCCCTCTTTCTAAAAATAAATCAATAAAGTCTTAAAAAAAGAAAAAAAGAATTAAGCGAGATGTTTTGTTAAGAGTAACTATTCAATAAAACATAGCTATTCTTAAAAACAAACAAACCTGTACTAGAACTTAATGTGTCCTGATTTTTTCTACACCAGGGTCACTTTGACATCAAGCACTTTTTCTGGATTTGTCTAGCTTTTCCCTTGAAATACAGTGACCAGCTTTAATTACATTCTGATCAATCAGCTGCCGTGTAATGCAAACCTGTAATGCCCCTCAAAGACCACACCAAAGATCAAAGTCAGAAAGGACTGTGCCTTGTCCTCTTATACCACCTACAGTGCTCTTCAGTAATTTCCATGGTATTGTAATCATGTGTCTTCTTAAATAGAGGATAGAAATAGTACATTATACAGCACTATTTACAAATAGCTAGAAAAATGATTTTATAAACTTTATGCAGAAACAAACAAAAACCCCACCAAGGCTGTTAGCACATCCAATTGTTTGTTAAAGTTTGGAAAGGAGTGAGTAAATTTTATTTTTAAATAATCTTTAATATGTTAAGAACCCCTATAAAGGGTATATGTTGAAAGTTATCAGCATAACTATTTGAGTAATTTGCTAATCATAAACGACCCTCAGCAAAGTACAGGAGTATCTGAAATACCCTAGGAAATCTATCAGCTTCCCCTCCAGCCTGCTCTTTTACACTATCCCACCAAATGGCCGTACTTTACAGCCATATCTGAATCCTTCTGGCCACAGCTATACAGCTAATCAATTCCCAAAGCCTGAAAAATCTGTTAAATATTCTAGTTCCAGCCCTTATTTTTTTTTCCAGTCCTTCATCATCATTGACCTGGAATAGCCACTCCATTACTAGTCTTACCCCTTTCTATTCTAATTAGTTTACCTCACACAGCCTGCTGAGTAATCTAACAAGAAAATGTGGAGGAAGAGTGCCCCACTCACCCTGAAAAGTGCCCTAATCCTTGGAACCTCTGAATATGTTACATTACATAGCAAAGTAATTAAGATTTTAAACCTTAAGATAAAAAGATTGTCCTGGAATCCCCACATGGGCCCAATCTAATCACATGAGCCCTTGAAAGTACAGAACTTTGTCCAACTGGAGTCAGAGAGAGACGGTGAAGGAGGAAGAAGAGACACATCTAGTAAGAGAGGGATTTGACGTGCTGCTAGTGGCTCTGAGACGTAGGGGCCTGTGAGCAAGACCAGAGGGGCCTCTCAGAGCTAAAGACAGCACCTGCCCCGCCCCCATGACACCAAGAAGGAAATGGAGACCTTTGTCCTATAACTATAAAGGACAGGATCCTGCCTACAACATGAATGATTTTGGGAGCAGATTCTTCCCCAGAATCTTTAGTAAGAAACAGAGCTTCCTGGAAATTTTATTTCAGTCTAATGAAACCTACATTGGACTTCTAGCCTATGGGTATCATTTTAAGTTGTGGTGATTTGTTATGGCAACAGCAGAAGCTAATACACAAGGGTTCACTGCTCAAAATTAACAAGGGGCTCCAGTTACACAAAGGATAAAATCTAAGGTCCTTAGCATGGTATAAAAATGTCATCATTCTCTGCTCCCAACCTGCCCCTCTGGCTTGCTCTCCCAACATTACCTCCCTCCCCACTCCTGTCCTTCTTACGCCCCAATTCCCTGAACACATGTTGTTTGCTTACTTTCTGAACGAGTCAACCTGGTAGACTTCGGCTTATTATTTAAGTACTGACTAGAAGCTACCTCCTCTGTGAAGATCTCATTAACTCTCCCAGGCAGCTTCTATTTTATTCACTCAATAAATACTTATTTAGCTCTTACTATGTGCCAGGCATTGTTCTAGGTGATGTGAACGAGGCATTAAAAATCCATCATTTCCTGGAACTTTCATTCTGGCTGAGAGGAGGGGGGGACATATAGTAAACAAATACATAATTAAGTTCACATCGTGATGAGTGTCGTAAAGGAGATCAGTAGTTGATGTGATAGTGTTTTGATGCAGGAGAAGTGACTTTAGGTAAGGTAGCCAGAAAAGGCTTTGAAGGCAGGTCTGTAGGATGAGAATAAGTTGGCCCTTAAAGAAAAGGCATTGAAAGGGCAGAGACAGGAACTGTTACAGAGTAACAAAAATGTTCTGGAGACGGGGATAAATTCCGAAGTCTCACTCTCTCGCACCTGAGGGGTCAGTCTTCCACGGGCAATTAAGATCCCGGACGAGCCCCCAAAAACTTACCCAGCAACAAAAAAGTTTCGTTATTGTTCGCCGCCTTATGGAAAGATGTCTCTCAAAGCCAGAGATTTGTGAAAAGGAAAGGAAATGTTTATTAATGTTATGCAGAGTTAAAGTAGTGACTTAACATCATCATTAAAATATCAAAGTCCTTTAGGATACCCACAGACACCCACAGTGCTTCCTATCTCCCTCTGCCCTAAGTCAGGGTACCATAATTGCAAGGAAGAGAAGCACACGTCCGGGATCCGGGATCTTGACACCGTCAGCTGTGTCGTCTTCCAGGCAGGATCTCTGGTTAATCTGAAACCATGTGGCACCTTCTCAAGGCCTACTGGCAAGAGTTCTTTCACCCTTCTTCCAGGCAGTCTCTCTTGCTCCCAGGCCACGCAGCCAAAGGGAGCACCCCAAAGCCACGTGGTCCCTCCTCTACCAAAGCTGTGGGGAAGGGGTCCCCACTGGCAAAGCCTCGTGGCTCTCCCTCTTCACCAAAGCTGCAGGGGTCTGTACTCTGGTGAAACCACGTGGAATCTCTCCCTCTGGCAAAGCTGCGAGAGGGTCTCCACTCGGGCAAAGCCTAGTGGCAATTCTCTGCTAAAGCCACATGGTGATTTTCCCTCATGGAGCTGCGGGTCCTGCTCTCTGGTGAAACCACATGGATCTCCCTTCATGGCTGCCACGCCTGGGTTTAAATCCCCACGCCAATCCTCTGCAGCCCCATTTCCGACTCCTCCTACAATCGGTTACAGCTGCCAGCATTCCAAGGTTATTGGGATGCCATCATGAGTCTGGGCAGGTGTGTCCCATTTTCTGGAGCCAATCTTCTCCAAGCTCCCACACAGGTGCTTTAACTTAGGGTTCCTCCCCCAGTCACGTCCTTGGGGAAGTCCTTTTCATCCCCCCTGGCTCAGAGCATGGCCACAGCTGTTTAACATATCTATGAAACCAGTTAAAGGTTATAGATATGTTAAATGACCATGCCAGAGGTTAGCTGCAAAACCATTGCTATGCAAAACAACTCAATGGCCCTGCTCCATTTGTCCCTTCCCCCAACTCATACCTGTGGGGGAGGGGGT
>PVKU01017502.1:0-11304 GCA_004027475.1 Anoura caudifer
CCATTCCATTGATTTGAGTCCCAGTTTTCCTCCCATCACTATTGGTTCCCTGTGCATTTTTCTTCATTTCACTTATTGTAGCCTCCATTTGTTCCTCTAATTTGTGAGCAAAATCAACCAATTCTGTGAGCTTCCTAATCACCAGAGCTTTGAACTGTGCTTCTGATAGGTTAGCTACCAGTGCTATGAGCTCTGCATCTGATAGGTTGACCACCTCCTGGTCGCTCAGATGAATTAGCTCCGGGGCCCGGGTCTGTTCTCCCTTTTGAGCCATCCTTGGTTTGGGTTTTGCTGGTTGTGGCTGTTATGTAGTGAGGGGTGGAGCCTTTAGGCATTCACCAGGGCGGGGCAGCCCAGTTGCTGGGTTGTGATGCTGGTTGTGGGGGTGGGGTCCGAGAGGGAACAGTGGTGCTTGCTCTATGCTCTCACAGATCCTGGGCCCTTCTGGTACTGATTTCCCTGTGGGTGGGCCTGTGCATGCTCCAGGACCCTGTGGGTCTCCTCAAGGAACTCTCCTGTGAGGCTGGGACTCCCTCTGGGCACCTCAGCCCCTGCAAGTATTTTTAATGGGTGCTTTTAGGCTTCACTTCCCGATGCTGGGGCCCTGCATTGCACAGTCCATCTTGCTGCCCATTTTCGCCTGGTTTATATGTGCGCGAATGTGTGTCTGAGGTCTGCCGCCTTGTGCACCCTGCTTGGAGTGACTGCGCGCCCACGACCACCACTGGCTTATCCCGCAATCTGACTCTGCTGGCTGTGGGCTGGCTGCTGACTCTGCCCCTCTTCCCAGTCTGGGTAAATCATTGCTGTGGCACTCCTATACAATTCAATTTTCTCTCGGTCCTGGTTGGGCTTTCTTTTTTTTTGAGGGGGGGGGTCTATATTTTTGTTGTCCTTAATCTTGGTTGTGAGAGGAGGCACAGCGTGCCCAGCTACTCCTCCATCTTTGCCAGAAGTCTGATGTGGAGTTTTCTAACTATGAACTTATATATATATACACATATAAAATACACACACGTATATATGTATACGTACATATATATAAAGTGAAACTTTGTTATTGAAATGGGAAAAATAATTTCCTTATTGTGAGTCTTTAATTCTTGCTCCAACCCTCATGATCTCAATGAAATGATTGGTTATTTTGTGTTTGTTTGTTTGTTTGTTTGGTGAGAGAAGGGAAGGGAGGAAGAAAGGGGGAGAGAAACATAGGTGTGCAAGAGGAAACATCACTCGGTTGCCTCTCGCATACCCCCAACCAGGGACCCGTCCCACTACTCAGGCGCGTGCCCTGACTGGGAGTCAGACGACAGCCTTTCAGTTCGCAGGCCAGCACTCCATCCGCTGAGCCGCACCAGCCAGGGCAATGAAATAATTGTTTTTAAAACATAACTTTCCATCATATCAGGTTTATTAGGAACAAAAACATCATAAAATTCCAGAAGTAACAAAATGACCTAAATCATGCATATCCATCACAAAACCAACCTAGGCTTGGTTACTCTTCATCACTTTTAGATAAGTGGCTATGAGTTTCACGAGGGATGGTGGGGACAGAGGTGTGCTGGCGAGCAGCTGGCTGTCTGGAGCTGTAAGTGGGCCTGTTTCTTCTCTCACTGTGGCCACTTTCAAACTACCATTGTGACTTCCCCAGGCTGCAGAGCTGGGAAGAGAAGCCCGTCGCACACACTGTCATTCGCCAGGGCTGTCACCACACGTGAGCCACAGATGACGGCATCAAGATGGAAGTGAAACGCAGTAAAATAATTAGGAAGGGTTGTCATGAGAATTTATTGCCTGTGCTTTAATGTAATTTATTCAGTCTTAAGTGTGTTTGATTTCATCTTTAGTAATGACTGTTTAACAGCTGACCTGTGAAAACCCTGAGCGTGTGGCAGTCTGCTCTTGCGGGTGGAGCTGAGCCCGTTCCAGCTCCCGGGCTCCAGGGCCTGGTTTGCTGTGCGAGAGTCCAGGCCCCTTCTCCACCGAATTGGCCAGGTGGCACTTGGCTGCCGGTGGGGGGGCTCCAGGCAGAGCTCGTTAATCAGTTTCTGGCAGGTCTGGGAAAAGTCATTATCTGTCCTCATTACATGATCCTGTACACAGGATCGCCACCTAGTGATGCAGAGGAGATAGTCTGGGTTTGAGGCTGAGCCCGTCTGATGTGGATTGAACCTGGATGATGGCGTTCTTGCTGACTGTTTCCTACGGTGGTCTGCAAGTCTACTGTGGGGTGAAACGCAGACACAGTGACCACCTCCTGGGCACAGATTTCCTGTGCTCCATGTGCGTCTGACAGTAGAACTTTTGTTGGGAGCTCTGTGTAAAGCTCCCTTAGAATTAGAAAAAAGACCTGGGCCATTGCCCAAGTCCCCCTTTTCTAACAGATGAAGACACCTGAAGAGGTGAAGTGATGCCCCCCATTATGTGCAGCCAGTGGCAGAGCTGGGCCTCGCACCCACCGCACTGAGTTGGGAGCCAGGGTCCCTTCTGCCTCGAGGCACTCCAGCAGAACGTGCGGGGTGAGGCTGCACGGTGTTGTTCCTGGTGAGCGGGCAGGCAGGCCTTGCCCTGATGGTGAGTGGTACGAGTCACTGCCCCACTGCACTGGTCCCCTGCTCTGAGAGGCGTGGGCTAGCAGAGAGTGTGGCAGGGGGTTGACATGTGATCTGAAGGCTGAGCAGGTCTTGGCAGCCCCAGTTGGAGGGTAGAGACAGTTCGGGGGGGCATGGCCAGAAAGGTCAGTGTGGCTAGAGCTCTGGGGACCTCATGCAGATGCCATTGTGTCATCCAATGAGGAAAGCAGCAGGAAATCCCAGCTCCCCTCATTGGGCCTTGCACAGGGGTATTGTGAGGTGAAATGAAGCAACGTCTGTGAAGATGCCTAGCACGGTGCCTGGCCCAGGACAGGCAGAGCTCGGGCAGGTGTAGCTGCATCTCACACAGCTGTAGGCAGGAGTGCCCAGATGACATCCCATCTGCTGGTGCTTGCAAGAAGAGTGGAGATGTGCCCCGATGTGACAGTGAGGCAGGGCTGACCGGTGAGAAGGACAGCTGTGCCTAACTGGCCCTCTTTGGGAAGACGCTGCCTCACTGGAGCAGTGGCACCCCTTCCCGGGCATGGAGCACATTCAAACAGGAAAGGGCCAGACAGTGGTGATACCAGGGGTTCCCCTTTCCCCATACTAGGGGTTGCCCTTTCCCCATACAAAGTACAGAGCTGTTCTCCACCTCCACACCCATTCCCCACCAAACACACTCCCTTCCCGAGCAACAGCACACATCTCAAAGCTGCGGGGACTTTCCCGCTCCCAGCTGTGGAGGGCTGTAAAACCCATGCAGCCTGCTGATAAGGGGCCGGGCGGCTTCACATCGCCAGTATGGCAGCCTTTGTCCAGGGCTCAGGACAACCAAACCAAGTTGCCCAGGGTCTACCCAGGAACCCGGATTCCCCAGTAATCCCAGAGGTTTTACTTTGACTTTCCTGACAAAGCAGCCTCTTGTGCCTTGGGATCAAAGACACCCCCTCCACACACACACACACACACACACTGCCTGGGACACCAGCGGCCACAGCGTACAGGCTGGCCGAGGTCACTCTGGGTGTCAGCAGTGCCCTGCAGAGCCCAGAGGGGCTCGTGCAATCAATTTACTCTTAAAAAAAAAATCAACTGTTTTAAAATACAATTCACCCGTTTTGGGTCCAGTCACACAGTTGTGCAACCATCATCAGAGCCTACTTTTAGAGCATTTTCATCATCCCAAAGAGAAAGCTTCTTCCCGTAAGGAGTCATTCCCCTACCCCCAGCCCAGCCCTAGGCAGCCACACTAATCTATCCTCTGTCAATATAAATAGCCTTTTCTGGACATTTCATATAAGCAGAATCATCTTTCTTTTGTTAAATTTATTCCTAAGGACTACGTCCTTTTTTATGTCTTGTAAATGAAATTGTTTTCTCAGTTTCATTTTTGGATTGTTCATTGCTAATGCCCAGAGAGCATTATTTTATATAGAGCTGATTTTTATATCCTGATCTCGTATTTTATAATCTTACTGAACTTGTTTATTAGTTTTAATAGTTTGCTTAGTGTATTCCTTAGGATATTGTATGTGCCAATCATCTCATGTGCAAATAGAGGTATTTTCACTTCTTTTCCAATCTGTGTGCCTTTTATCTTCCCTGACTAATTGCTCTGGCTAGAGCTTCCAGTGCAGCACTGAGCAAACTCGGTGAGAGCCGACACCCTGTTTTGTTCCTGACCAGAGGGGACAAAGTGATGTAAGCCAGGGGTACCTGGCCAGGGGGTCCTAACCCCAACCAGGGCTCAGGGCTTCCATAAAAGAAGGTGGGAAGCACCAGTGTGGCCTGTGGTGGGACGGGAGATTGGGGGCCAGCAGGGGCCACACCTGGCAGGGACTTTGTTGGCCCTAGGAAGAATTTTGGTCCATTTCCCAAGAGCAGAGAGAAGGATTTTTAGTGGGGGCCGAGGGTGGCGTGGGATGAGGGGAACTAATAAACGCTGTGCTAGGGTGATGTTCAGGGAGCTCAGAAAGGAAGCAGCTGGCCGGGAAGAAAGGAAGGAGGAGGAACTGCTGAGGGCTTAGTCAAAGCTGGAGGCGGTGGGCAGAGGGCCCAGGGCGGGGTGGCTGCAGGGAGGAGAGTCCTACCTTTCAGGGATCGTCCAGCTTTATCTCTCTGCTGAGAAGCTCCCCTGTCTGGGGACCGCACCTAAGTCCCAATACTCTTGGCTCCAGACGCCTCACCAACCTGCACTGCTGGTAGGTTCCCCCCAGACATAAGAGAGGCCAAATCTCCATCTATGGCTCTTTTGGGGGGAGTGTGTGTGTGCACATGTGTGAACGTTTCCTCCTAACCCTGTTCCCTGGAACTAGCAGGCTGGAGGCTTTCCTCCCTCCCAGGTTTTTCTAACACACACCCCACCTCTCCATCCTTTCCCTGCTGCTGGGAAATCACCTGACTGCCAGTATCCAGGCTAATGGCTCTTATTAATCAAATGCTGACATCCCTAATATATAGGTTGCTTAATTAAAAGCCCATGTGCCGGCCAGCTTTCAGAGGAGCCAGCACCTCTGAAGCAGGGATTGGGGATTTCCAGTAGACCAGGGAGGAAATGATGTCATGCTAAGGACCTATCAGATATCTTTTCTCTGTGATTAAAGTGCATGTTGGGGGTGGGGACGTGGTCCACCTGAGAAGACTGAAGCTTGTGTCACCTTGGGGTGGGCTCCCACCCACGAAGGAAGAGAGCCCCAGGCAGCACCCAAGGAACCCCACCCCTGCTGGGAACAGCCCTACCACCCGGCTGACACCCACTGCCCCTCCCTCCAAGCCACCCCATCATGATCTGACTTACTCATCAGCACCAGTTAGCACCTAGTATCACAGGACCTCAGCAAGGACAGTAGGGCTCTGGCCTCCCAAGAGCAGAACTCGAAGCCCAGTGTGCTTTCCCTCCTTTTTCCTCCTTCCTCCCGTGGTGTGAGCAGGTGTGAGCAGACTCGGCCAGACCTAACGGCCAGCCCCACTGTGTCGAGTTTGGGCCAACCTTTCTCAGGAGAAATCTGAAGCTTAATTTTTGTAAGCAAATGAATGTATGTAGGCTTTTCGTTTGGTTTGTCCTTAAGCGAAGTGTGGGGCATGGGGAGTGTTTTCTATACTTCTATTTCCTTTCGTTCTAAATGTTTTTATGAACCTGTTTAATAAATAATCGTTGCAGGTATAAGTTTAAAGATCTCACTGAGTAGGAGTATGCTATGGTTATACACTTGAGACAATGTGTGAATGGTGACAGGAGGCTCTATAGTAGGTTGAAAGAACACATTTGAAGCTGGATTAGGGTCCTGGTCCTGGGGATGTTTCTGATCATCATGACCGAGGGGAGGAGGTGCTACTGGCACCCAGTTGGTAAAGGCCAGGGATGTTACTAAATACCCTACAGTGCCCAGGGCAGCCCACAACAGAGAATTAAGTGACCCCAAAATCAGTAGTGCTGATGTGGAGGTGCAGCTCTGGATAAACTCTTACACAAGGAGATTTACAGTAGCATTTTTTTATCACGGAAGTTGGAATCGTCCCAAGTGACCTTCCGCAGTGGAGAAGTAAATTGTGACACATTCATGCAGTAGAATAGCATGAAGCAATGAGAATGAATGAACTGAAACCACACGCATCAACAAGGTACATCTGAAAAATGGAGCAAGTGGTAGTAGAATAGGATTCCTTCCGTGCAGTTCAAACAGGCACGCTGTGTGGATGATTTAGGGAGGTGTGTGGAGAAACTACAAAGAAGGCAGAATTATTAATACAGAGTGCAGATGATTGGTTCTGGAGGGGACTGCAGCTGAGGAGAGACTTCTATGGCACCAGCAAAAGTTCTGCTTCTGAAGTTGGGGGAGGAGGGTAGATTCGTGACTATTTGTTTTATTACCATTTAGATGTGTTTATACATGTATATGCTTTATAAACTTTTGTGTAACTGTCTTTTCCACAATATGCCAGGGATGCAGTAACAGCAGCTGATGTTTATTGAGAACTAAATGTGTGCTTTTGCAGTGACCTTGTCAAGGAGGCTATTTTATTCTCAGAAAGTTTAGAGAGCAACAAATCCTTCTAAGGATCGAGCTGGATTTGAACTTGAACAGGGCAGAGCCGGCCCCATGATCCAAACCACTACATGGTGCTGCTGCCTGCTGTTGGGTGCCATCTCCCATCTGCCTCCACTCTCTCCACAGGGTCCGAAGACAGACGACCAGCAGGCCTACCCC
Organism: Anoura caudifer; assembly: GCA_004027475.1. Taxonomy (NCBI): domain Eukaryota; kingdom Metazoa; phylum Chordata; class Mammalia; order Chiroptera; family Phyllostomidae; genus Anoura; species Anoura caudifer. The sequence goes on from PVKU01017502.1 coordinate 6,788, forward strand.
AGCAGGAGGCAGACCCAAGCCCCAGCCCAAACCTAAGCCTCAGGTGCCACAGTGCAAGGCTCTCTATGCCTATGATGCTCAGGACACAGACGAACTCAGCTTCAACGCCAATGACATTATCGATATTATCAAAGAAGGTAAGTGCATAGCTGGCTGGCTGGGATAGCCTCCCAAAGAACATGCAGTCACATTGCTATAAAAGCTAGTTTAAACATGAAGGGAATTTATGGGCCCCTCTCACTGAAACCTGTAGATAAGCCACATTTCAGGCTCAGTTTGATTGAGACTCCAGCTTCATTTTTTTAATGCTTCTTTCAGCTCTGCCCTCTTCTTTGTATCTCTTCCCTCCTCAGGCTGGTTTTCCTCCAGGTAGCAAAATGGCTACATCAGTACCAGGTCAACAGATCAAACCATATCTGAAAGCTGCTTTGTCTCTGAGACTTCTTCTCTTAGCCTCTGGGCAGAGCCCTTGCTTTCACTGGGACTGGACCACATTGGTCATGTGCTCACCCCTGAACCAATGTCTGCAGCAGAGTGGCTTATAACAGGGCAGGAACTGCCCTGGTGAACAGGAGTCGGGTCTCTCCCACCCAAGCTCCAAGGCCTCCTCCTAATGAAGCTGATTGAATGGAAGCCAGGGAGGCAACTTGTGACGTCCATTGTAAAACTGGCTCAATGTTCTGCTAATTTGGTGGAGAAGATAAGTTAGAATACAATATACACATCAAACTTTAGCACCTAGGGAAGCATAAAAAAAACAAAAGTAATGCCTGGCTTAGGATGTAAGACAAAACACCATGAAAGAAAGGGCATTTGTGATGAGGGGTAGGGAGACAGACAGACAGAAAAGTCACAGAGGCTAGGAAGAGCAGGTTGTTTTAGGAAAAAGAACTAATGCTCCACCGCATGCGGAACCCCGCAAGGAGCTGCCTGGGAGACCAGATGACTGACAGTGGGCGTGGCCTGGTTGTAGAAGGCCCTGAATGTCAGGCTCTAGGAGATGGGTGGGCAGAGATGCTGGAGAGCCATCAGGGTTTAGGAGCAGAGCAAGGGCAGCCTCAGTGAACAGCAGCCCTTGGCGAGTGTAGTGGTCAGGAAGAGGTGGCCAAGGACAGTTCCAGGAATTGTTTAACAGGTTCCTTCCTTGTATGGGCTTACCCAGAGAAGTCCAGGTGCCTGCACCAACCTCCTTCTGACTGGTCTCTGGGAGGTGGTTGGTTTTTGGTTTTTTGTTTTTTAATCTTTTTTAACCATCTAGTTCTCCTCAAGTTGTAATAGTGTAAGCCATTTAGTATCCTTCTTCAAAAGTAAGAGTAAAAATAAGTGTTGAAATAAACTCCAATAAACACAAACAGAATCTTTATTATGAGCTTTATTCAGCAACAATATTGGAAATAACCTAATGTCCAATAAAGAAATGCGTTAGAAAGAGCTTTGCTATATCCATTCAGTGAACTTCGAAGAAAATTTTTTTTTATTAAAGATAAGATATCAAAGTACAGTATTGAAATAGGAAAATGTTCATGGGAAAAAGGAAAAAGTTAATTTACTATGGACTATAGTCTCCTTTTTTGTAAAAATATAAAATGCACGTGGCTATATGTAGTGTCTGCATATTACATATGTATTATAGAAAATGTTGAATTGGTCTCCTTAAGTATTGACTTTTAAGTGAGTATTACTTTTCATTTCTCAATACTTGCAAATTTTTCTAGAAATAACATGTATAGATATATTTAAAACAATTTCATATTTACATAAAATGTAGAGTCCTGAAGTCCTCAAAACATGTTTTAAACTATCCCTGTGATTTACACAGTGTGGTGTGAGTGCAGGAATAGACATGTAGATAAATGGGGTGGGAGAGAGCCCAGAAATAGACCCCTGTGCAGGTAATATATGATAAATGCAGATTTAGTATGTGATAAATGTGGCTTTGAAATCAGGGGGTAGGATAGGCAATTCCTTTCTATTTGGAAAAGAAAATACAATCAGTTATCTACCTCATACATGAAAAAAATCAGGTGGATTAACTATCTAAAAATATATGACTGAATTATAAAACTGTTAGAAGGAAACCTAGAATATTGTATTAATCTTCTGGTGGGAAAAGCCTTCCGATGGAAGACACCAAGCCCCCAAACCATACAGGATTTAACCTCAAAAAAAGGCTAAATTAAAACCTTCTGCATGGTAAGAGCACCGGGAGCCAAGTTAAAGTATAGAAACTCCTCTGCATGAATAGGACAAACAGTCCCGTCCACAAGTGCAAAGGGTTGGTAAGGCCATGAAGGGCAAGGCCTCCCAAGTCATCAGTGAGATGCGACACAAAACATTTCACCAGTGGCACCAGCAAAGACTCAAATTGGATGTGGTCCACATGCCCTCATACAAACCCTTAGAGCTGGATGCATTTCAGAAACCAGACGTGGGAGCTTTTAGGAAGTTAGTAGTAGTATGTATGTGTACGTACGTAACACCCCTTGAGGGTCCCGGGGCAACGCCCTAGACCCAAGTCAGTGGTTCTGCGAGGAAGCGTGCACGTTCACACTGTGGGAAGAGACTTCATAGACCCATGTCAATTCAGGTCAAGCTTTGCCATCAAATGAGTCTCAGAAGACTTAGTTTTCAGAATATTCTGTATTTCGCTGTTGCAAATGGAGTGTGGATCGTGATATCTGTAGTCAGTGAGGGAAATAGGTAACCTTTCATTGTTTCTTCTGAAACAAACTTTTGGGAAGGAAATTTAACAATATTTATCACCATTTTTAAAACTCCATGTCATTAATTTATATTTAACCCCTTCCACCAAGATAAATCTTAATAAATATATATTTAAATATATAAAATAAAAGTCATATATAAGTATAGGAGAGTTTTCTTTAATAATAGCAATGTGGGAAAGGATTTCTAAACATGATAGAAAACCAAGAAGCCATAAAATAATAGATCATTTGATTCAAGTACTTATATACTAAAATATCTTAAAACGTTAATATGGTAAAACATAATAAAAATGGGAGGAGGATATTTGCAACTCGTGTGACATGTTCACAAATATATCAAGAACTCCTAATCAACAAGGTGAAGAACAACAACCGGTGGAAAATAGGCAAATGACAGGAATGGTGGCGTGTGTGCGGCTGCGGGAGAGAATACGGAAGCTCTCTGCATTCCAATATGAAATGACCATAGGTGTACATTACTAGGGTTTTAAAAAGTGCAGAATGTGTATTATGCATAGTATGCTATCATGTCTGTAGCAAGGGGGTCATTTTCCTAAAGACTTGATTTCATACACGTGGAATATCTGAAGAAAGTACAAGATGTAGGCAACACTGCTCACCCTCAAAGAAGGGGTCCGGGTGGCCGTTGCAACGTTCATCCTTTTGAATTTCTGGAAGTTATGCGGGAAGGCATTATCTGTGATAAAAATGACATTTTTCTTACAAGGACAATAGGAGGTCCATATCCTTTGACTCAGGAGTCGCTCCTATAGAACTACCTGCACACAGGCACGTAGGCATGCATGTGGACGTTTACTGCGTTAATAGTGAAAGATTGGGACCACCTGCCCCTCAATAAGGAAGTGGCTGCCTACATTTTGGGATACACAGTGCAGCTGTTTAAAAAAATGAGATACAGAGACTTCCAGCCAAGATGGAGGCATAGCTGGACATGCTGTGCCTCCTCTCACAACCAAGATTAAGGACAACAAAAATATAGAACCAAAAAAAAAAAGAAAACTCAACCAGGACAGAGAGAAAATTGAATTGTGTGGGAGTCTGACAACAATGATTCACCCAGACCAGTAAGAGGGGCGGAGTCAGCGGCTGGCAGAGTCGGGTTGCAGCGGGATAAGCCAGTCGTGGTCCCATGCGCGCAGTCACTCCAGGCGCACAGGCAGCGGCTTGCCAAACGTGGGGAGGCCAAGTGAGGCACACAAGGCGGTGGACCACTGACACACGTTAGCGCACAGATAAACCAGGCGAAAAGAGTCAGCAAGACGGACTGCGCAACACAGGGCCCCAGCACCAGGAATTGAAGCCTAAAAGCACCCATTGAAAATACTTGTAGGGGGCTGAGGTGCCCAGAAGGAGTCCCAGTCTCACAGGAGAGTTTGTTGGGGAGACCCACGGGGTCCTGGAGCATCTGCAGGCCCACCCACCTGAGAATCAGCACCAGAGGGGTCCAGTTTGCTTGGAGGAAGCAGCAGAAGTGACTGAAATCTGGCAGAGAGTGGAGCAAGCGCCATTGTTCCCTCTCAGACCCCGCTCCCACATCCAGCATCACAACCCAGAGACTGGGCTGCCCGGCCCTGGTGAATGCCCAAGGCTCCACCCCTCACTACGTAACAGCTGTGACCAGACAAAAACAAAAAAACAGCAAAAGAAAAAAACCCAAGGATGGCTCAAAAGGGAGAACAGACCGGGACCCTGGAGCTAATTCATCCGAGTGACCAGGAGGTGGTCAACCTATCAGATGCAGAGCTCGTAGCACTGGTAGCTAACCTATCA
>PVKU01017503.1:0-11293 GCA_004027475.1 Anoura caudifer
TTTTTTAGGTTCAGCTGTTGATACTTGTGAGTTTGTTGTCATTTCCCCCTTCATAGTTTTTTGATCTTCTTCAATTTCTTAGATAAGTCCCTTTAACATTTCATATAATAAGGGCTTGGTGATGGTGAATGCTTTTAACTTGACCTTATCTGGGAAGCACTTTATCTGCCCTCCCATTCTAAATGATAGTTCGTTGGATAGAGTCATCTTGGATGTAGGTCCTTGCCTTTCATGACTTGGAATACTTCTTTCCAGCCTCTTCTTGCCTGCAAGGTTTCTTTTGAGAAATCAGCTGATAGTCAGCTGATGGGAACTCCTTTGCAGGTAATGCTCTTCTTTTCTCTTTCTGCTTTTAAGATTCTCTCTTTATCTTTAATCTTGGGTAATTTAATTATGATATATCTTGGTGTGTTTCTCCTCAGATCCAACTTCTTTGGACCAAGCTCTTCTGAGCTTCCTGGACTTCCTGGAAGTCTATTCCCTTTGTCAGATTGAGGAAGTTCTCCTTCATTATGTTTTCAAATAAGGTTTTGATTTCTTGCTCTTGTTCTCCTTCTGACACCCCTGTGATTCCCCTGTTGCAATGTTTAAAGTTGTCCCAGAGGTTCCTAAGCCTCTCCTCATTTATTTGAATTCTTGTTTCTTCATTCTGTTCCAGTTAAGTGTTTATTTCTTCCTGTTCCAAATTGTTGATCTGAGTCCCAGTTTCCTTCCCTTCACTGTTGGTTCCCTGTATATTTTTCTTTATTTCACTTTGCATAGCCTTCACCTCTTCCTCTATTTTGTGTCTGTACTCAATCATTTCTTTGAGCATCCTGATTACCAATGTTTTGAACTCTGCATCTGATAGGTTGGCTATCTCCTTGTCGCTTCTGGAGTTTTGATCTGTTTTTTTCATTTGGGCCATGTTTTTTTTTTTTTTTTTTTTTGTCTTGAAAACCCTGATATGTTGTAAGGAGCAGATCCTTAGGTATTTGCCAGGGCGGGGCAACCCACTTTGCTGCATTGTGGTGCTGTATGTGGGGGAGGGGCCAAAGAGGGGCAATGCTGCTTACTTAACTTTTGCCCCACTTTCCATCCCTTCCTTCATTTCCCATAAGTGAATTGTGCCCTTTCAGGTGTTAATTCCTGGGTGGGTAGGTTTGTGTGCATTCTAGGGTCCTCCAACAAACTTCTTGTGAGGCTGGGAGTTTCTCCCACCACCACAACCCCCACAGATTTTTACAGCCAGAGATTTAGAGGGTTTATTTCCCTGCATTGCAACCCTGGGTTGCACAGTCTGCCTCACACCCCAGTTGTTCCTCCCAGCTTATCCATATGCAAATGTGGAACCACCTGGTCTGCCAACCACCACCTTGGTGCACATCCTCTCCACCCCAGCTGCCCATCTCCGCCCTTCCTACCAGTCTGGAAGAATGTTTCTTCTTTAACTCCATGGTTGCTGGACTTTCATACAGTTCAATTTTCTGGCAGTTCTGGTTGTTTTTTGTTTTTAAATTGGTTGTTATCCTTCTTTTTTGTTGTGGGGGGAAGTGAAACTTATCTACCTATGCCTCCATCTTGGCTGGAAACTCAAGAAACATTTGATTAAACATTATTCCACAGTACACACCAGGTAGTATATGAAAAATGTCGAAAGATGTCTGTGTTTTCTTTTCTGTTAGACCTGCAGGCATTTTTCACCTCCTTGTTATTTTATATCTGAACAACTGTCAACTCTTTAACAGTTCTCCTTACCACCTTACAACATGAATAGCTTACAGGATAAAATCCATACTGCTTAACCTGACATTCCTAGTTCTCCATGATCTGAGACCAGTTTACCATTTCTACCCTATTTTTCCTTACTTAACCATTATGAATCCTCATGTTCCAACTATATAAGATTTTTAGGTATTCCCTGAGTGTGCCCTACACTTCCATTTATTCTTATTTTCCCTTGTTTGTAGAATTAAATTGCTCCAATTTCTTCCCTCATCAAATGACACCCATCTATTATGATACAATTCAAATGTCATTTCCTCGATGCAGGCATTTCCGACTCTTGCAGGTAGAAATAGATTTAACTTCTTTTCCATTTTTTGCTGGAATTTACTGATCTTGATTCAGTAATTATAATTATAGAAGTCATAGAATCATAATAGTACACTTGGAAATAGTTTTAGGTAATCATTTGGTCCCACATCCTCATGCTATGGAGGGCCAGAGCAAGAATCCAGATCTTTTAATCTGCCTTGCTTTATGATTATTTATGTACATATTTTATTTTCTCCACCTGAAATGTCACTAAGGGCAGAGATAGGATCTTATTCATCTTGTGTTCCCCAAGATGCCTAATACAATCTATCATATCTAGTGGATATACAGTAAGTATTTTACAATTGACTTGAGAATTAATACCACAAGGTTAGATAAAGTAGTTACCATTCATAATAATTAATGTTTATTAAGTGCATGCTCTATGCCAGGTGCAAATCCAAAGCTTTATAAGAATTATATAATTTATCACACAACCCTATGAGATAAACACTAATACTAACTTCCATTTGCCCAAGATCTCATAGTTGTAGAGCCTGGGCCAGAATCCAAATTTGCCTGACTCTAGATCTTTTGCTTTTAATTATTGTGCTATAATGCAAAGCATCATAGTGGGAACTCAAACATTATGAATTTGGAAGATGATTAATAGATAAGAGACTAAATTTTATTTCCTGGAAGACTTAAAAGCTGGGTTTGGAAAGGTAGCTTGGGGCTGAATTGTGGAAGGCCTTGAATGCCAGTTGTGATATGAGAAGTCATCTCCCTTACCCCCCTTTTCATCTGTACCACTTTAGGTCCTGATTACTTTTTGAAGTTCAACTCAAGCACTACTTATTGTATGAGAACTTCCAGAATCCTCGAAGTCACAATGAATTGCCCCTACTTCCTTGATACATTGTTTATATACACTTGTATCTGCTATGATGCATACTACTACTTTGTTCATGGCAATATTTTGTGGATGTGTCTGTGTTATTCATAATTTGAATAAGATATTATTTCTGCTTGCCAGAGAGGCCAACAGTTATTGAGGGAAACAATACATTATTCCATATGAGTAGCTACACTTGTGATATGTAAAAAGGATGAAGAATTCAACAACCAATTAGAAATTGCAATAGAAAGAATAACCCATTCATAGTAGCCCCCAAATCTATAAAGGCAGCTAGAAGATAGCTAACAAAGATATAGAAGCCATTATGCATAAAAGTGCAAAATTGTACTAAAGGAAATTTTTTAAATATCTAAAAGTGGAGAAATATACTTGTCAAGAACTGCATGGAGTCTGGGATTTTACCTTACATAAAGCTAACACATGAGTCTGCTGTAGTTTCATTGATTTGGCATCAGGCATAATAATCTTGGATGGAGTCAAAGGATATTATTCACAGCAAAAGCAATAATTAGAGCTTCATGTTGGTTTGTGCCTATTCCTAGTGCCCCCCACATCCCACAAGGACAATGTAAAGGACTCATGATGGATGGCTGCGCACATAGCAGATTGTGTTATAGGAGAGGAACAATGAGGTTTCACTGCTTTTATAGAAAACAGAAGCAAACCTGCACTTTTTTCTGTGGAGAGATGTTTACTCATCCCTCAGGATTGCTCACTGCAAACGTGACCCTGAGAAATGGCTGAGACAAAGATTCATCAGGGACTTGCATTTTTGGCATAAACAGCAAGAACATGCAGGGATGCTCAGGGCCCATGGTGGAATGTCTCTCCCCAAAATACTGTATTCATGCATGGGAATACTTCATGTCAGTAAGTTAGCAATTCTCATCAAATGAATCCATACATCTAATAATATTCCAATCAAAATATTAGCAGGACCATTTCTTTGGTGGAATTTGACAAAATGATTACAAAATTGGAAAAGTTATATATGGGAAATGGGTATATGAAAGATGTGGCACTGCAAAAAGTTGAAGAAAAGATTGATAATTTCATAAATATGATTGACAATTGGTCTCCCATATGGAAAAAATCTAAATCTATTCCTTATAAAAAATAAAGTCTATATGTATAAAAGACCAATAGGACACAATAAAAAACGTGGTACAATTAGGAATACAGACAAAAGTCATAATGTCCTCAGAGTAGAGCAGAATTTCTTGAACAAAATCCAAAACATAATTTTTGAAGGAAAAAATGGATACATTTGATTCCATGAAATTTATATAATAAAAGATATAAGAAACAAAGTTAAGGTCAAAGGACAAGCAATAATTGGTACAAGCTTTTTAGAAAACTACATGGCTGTATCTACTGAAGCTGAACATATGAATGTCCTATGACCAGCAATTCTACTTCTTGGTATATGCCCAAGAAAAATGTGTGCACATGTTCACTACAAGACATGCATAAGTATGTTCATAGCAGCACTATTTGTAATACCTCCCAACTGGAAAAAACCCACATTTCCAACAACAGTAGAATATATAAATAGTGGTATACTTATGCATTGAAATGTGATACAGAAAGAAGAACAAACTAACAACAAATACACATGGCAACATGTATTTGTTGTTATGCATCTCACAAACCTGATGTTGAAAAAGAAGCCTGACACAGGAGTATGTGCTGAATGATTCTATTTACTTAAAATACTAAAGAGGCAAAACTAATTGTTGGGGGTGGGGTTACTATTCTTGGGCATAGTCACTGAAAAGGGGCACAAGAGTCACTTCTGGGTGTACTGGTCATGATTTGTGTCTCAATCTGGAGGCTGGTTATATGGTTGTCTTCATTTTGTGAACATTCATCAAGTGGTACACTTAAAATATGTTCATTTTTTGGACAGGGGGGTACCCCCAAAACTCAGAATTTATTTATAAAAAATTGTGTTGTTATTCTTACATGTTTAAACTTCAGTCACCTTCAAAGTACTCTCCATTTGATGCAATACAACTATTGAGACATTTTTCCACTTCTCACAGTTTTTGAACTCATCAATTTTGATGCCTTTTAGTGGATCTGCTGATTTTTGTTTCACCTCTTCCACATCAGCAAAATGGTTCCCTTTGAGGACAAAAAGAAGTCACTTGGGGTGAGATGGGGTGAATAGGGAGGGTGGGGTATGAGGGTCATGCTGTTTTTGTCAAAAACTGCTGAATATTCAGTGAGGTGTTGCCAGGTGTGCTCTAAATCACCCATCATGAAATGGGCAAAGGTGTTGAAAGCCCCTTCAAAAAAAAATTCACTGAAGCTGAACACAGCCTCTCACAACAATGCCAGGTGGTATACTGATACAGATGGGAACCTAGAACACTCCCTTAGGAGAAGAAGCCTGATGCGGATCCCAGCTCCTGGGGTCCGAGGCATTGTGGGTGAGATACAAGACAAATTCACACAGACTATCGAGCCCTGTGGAGGAAAAGGGATGGTGCAGCCACTCTCTCAAGAGGAGAGCACCTTGACACTTGCCTTGACAAAATTTTATTGGGTTCAATTTGCACAAGAATACAGGGTGTATATGTAAAGCTCATCAATCATTGTCAGGCAGAAATGATTAAACAATAGAGGGCATTCAAAAAACTCAGGGATTATTCTGAGTCAGGGTCAGATAGTTAAAGGGCCATAAAACTTTGGGAAACAAACTCATTTCCTGCTTGGACCCTTATTTAAATTGAGGGTGTTAGGCAAGTAAGTTTCATAGGATTTTATGCATTCTTTCTTAGGCTTGATTGCCCTAAGGAACCCGCCCTTTCCAGCACAGGGCCACAACCACCTCCAGCATTGTTTCAGGCTTAAGCCATTCAGGGGAAGTAAGGCAGCCAAGAGATTAGGAGACCTCTTGCAGACAGAATGAGGACTCAGGCTATGTCAGAGTCCAGGGGTAAGAGTCCATCACCCCCTTTTTCTGTAGCCCCTCAAGTCCTTCCCTGAGGGCCCCTTCATGACCATGCCTGTCTTAGGTCATCCCTCTTTTGAGGAATCTTACCTGTCTTTGGCTAACCAGTCATCTACCTGGGGCCAAGCAGAGTGAAGAGAAAAGGAGCATTGGTGGTACCCCTATAAGGAAGATAAGCTTTGTCTCCGAAGTGGCTTATGGTCCCAAGGTCCTTTACTGTCTTAGCCATGGGGGATTACAGCTTCTGAAACCAGGCAGGGCAGTTCCCAACAGACACCTGCACTACAAGAGGTCCACCCTCCAGAAGATAATTCTGTTTTTTTGGAGGTCTCTCCTTGAATGTATATTATACTTGATTTTGAAAATCTGACTAATAGGATACCTTGTTTTTTAGAATTTTAATTTATTTATTTTTAAAGAGAGGGGAAGGGAAGGAGAACAAGAGAAACATTGATGTGTGAAAGAAAGATCGATTGGTTGCCTCTCACATGCCCCCAACAGGATATTTTGCCTGCAACCCAGGCATGTGGCCTGACTGGGAATAGAACCTTTTGGTTTGCAGGCTGGCACTCGATCCACTGAACCACATCAGCCAGGACAGGATACTTGCTTTATACATGGCTCCCATCAGTCAAATTGTATGTGTATCAAAAGTATTTTTTCTCAGTCATTCCAGTCATACTTATTGTAAACCAACAAAACAGAAATGCACAAAAAATTGCAAAATATAGCCCTGGCTGGTGTGGTTCAGTGGATTGACTGCTGGCCTGAGAACCAAAAGGGAACTGGTTCAATTCCACACTAGGGCATATACCTGTGTTGCAGGCCAGGTCCCCAGTTGGGGATGTATAAGAGGCAACCAATGGATGTATCTCTTGCACAACAATGTTTCTCTCCCTTTCTTTCTCCTTCCCTTCCTCTCTCTAAAAATGAATAAACAAAATCTGTTAAAACTCGCAAAATATATTACACACCAATAGTTAGAATATAGAATATGTAAAGCACACATAAATAGCAATACTAAAAAGACAGACAAAATAAAAATGGGTAAAGAATATCAAAAAGCAATTCACAGAAAAGAGAAAATATGTATGGCTAGAAAACATACAAAAAATGTTTTCTTCGTGAAATAATATGGGAAATGCAGATGCAAATATTAGTGATATGCTCATTTTCACCCATTAGATTGGTCAAAAAAATCATCTGGAAATACTTATTTGCAAGAATGTGAGGGAAATAGGAATTCTACACTGCTGACAGGCATGTAAATTGGTGCAATTACTGTGGCAAGCTATTTGGCAACATCTAGTCAGGTTTAAAATACACATACTCTGTCATTTAGCAATTTCACTTCTGGGCAATGCATCTATTGAGTAATAGGAGGCTATAGCAAGAATGTTAATTGTGGCATTGTTTGAAATAGGAAAAAAGGAAGCAACTTAAATGTCCATAAGAATGGATGTGCATGAGTAAATTATAGTATATTCATTTAATGGAATATTATATAGTGGTTCAAATGGATGTACATATGTTACAGTACAAATGTGGATAAATCTAAAAAAATCATAATGTTGGGTGAAAAAGTAACTTGTAGAAGATTACACACAATGGGATACAATTTATTGAGATGCAAAAATCACAAGAAAACAATTCATTTAACAAACCTTCATTTTTGTATATAATTCTAGGTATTTGGGATCAATGAACAAAACACAAACCTTTAACTTTGAAGACTTCACATTTCAGTGGGGAAAGACTAATTTAAAACAATAAACATAATAAATGAATAAATTTTATAGTGTGTCAGAGAGTGAAATAAGAAGTGAAGAGTTGGGGTGTGGAAATGGTGTTGGGAGTCTGAGGAGAGAAAACTTGTGAAATAGTAACTTTAAAAAAGTCAGAAAGTGCCTGGTTGGTGTAGCTCAGTGGATTGAGTGCTGGCCTGCGAACCAAAGGGTTGTGGTTTGATTCCCAGTCAGGGCACATGCTGTTATTGCAGGCCAGGTCCCCAGCAAGAGGTGTGTGAGAGGCAACCACACACTGATGTTTCTCTCTCTCTCTTTCTGCTTCCCTTCCCTCTCTCTAAAAATAAACAAAATCTTTTTTAAAAAGTCAGAAAGTTAAGGAACAGGAGACTATACATTAATTGCCCAACAGCATTAAGGGCCTGATTGAGGTTCATGGTCAAAATATTTAAACTGAAATTAGTCATGTAGTTGTGTATTTTTCTACAGCCAAGTTTAGCTCTGTGGATTTAGGCTCCTCAGGGTGTATTTAGACTCAGCCATAGTTATGATTTTGCCAGGGAAACAACACAAAGTAAAAGAGGAGGAGAGAGGGAGATATATGTAAAAGGAGTGATTACGAGACTGAGTGTGAAATTTGAGCTAGGGAAGGAGGGGAGAAGACAATAGAGAGCAAGAGATAGTGAAAATCTGGTATAGCCAATGTACCAGAGATTCTGTTGAGGTTGAAGGATAGTGGACTCTGGGTACCAAAGGTAGTAAGCTGGAAAAAGAGAAGGTGGTGGTCATAGAGGAATGTTTGAATTGAGATTATGGAAGGGTTGACATAATTGCTATGACAAGGCCTAGAGTATAGCCCTGCAAGTGAGTAGCTGAGATGGGGTCAAGGACAGTGTCATAGAGGAGAAATGTTCAAGGAACTGAATTAGCCAGTGTGTCAGAATGATCATTTTTGAGCTCACCAGGAATTAAGACAGGACTACTACCATTGAGAATTACCATGTTCCAGGAGCTAAAATCTATGAGAAATAAGGGGGATAAAACTGATGTTTGGGAGATGACAAAAACAATGAAAACTAGTCTGTTACAAGCTATAAAAAGCTGGAAGTTTTGAGGGAGGTGGGAGATAAATGGTCTAAAGGCAGAAATGAGAAGCTAGGAAGACATTTACTCAAACTTAAGGCTCTGTGCTGCAATGGCTGTGGGAGAGGAAAATCATCTACTTCTATTGAGGGGGTTTGAAGGGACACAGAGACCTCAGGGTAGAGTCTGGTTTCTGTTATGACAATGAAGAACACATTCAGAGAAGAGGTTGAGGATGTATACAAATTATTGAGGGTGCATTGTGTTTGAGGAGTAGGTGAGGGGTACAAGAAGTGAACTCATGAGGCAATGTGGTCAATAGTCATGAAAGTTGTGAGGTGTTGAGGGGTGTTGTGGGGATCTTGAGATTCTTGTTGTGACTGGTACAAATGGGGATAAATATCATTATTCGATGAATTCTGATGAACTCAAGGCATATAGGGGCAGCAGGACTTTAAGTTTGGGTTAGGGAAGGGATGGCAGGTGACTGGGATTTCCTGTCCACCCCCAAGGGATGTGGAAGTTCAGTGTTACACCTGGAGTGCTGGTTCACACAATGCTCCATATTACTCCTTGAACCAGCGATCACATAAACCTGTAGTGAGAGAACATTAGGCTTGAAACTACACTTTATATTCAAGATAAGATTACCTCTGAGGAAGTGGGAAGGTGGGTGGTCAAAAGGCAACAGTCAAAGAGGCCTAAATTTTTCTGTAATGTTTTTATTCCTTTGAAAAGACAAGGCAGCCCTGGCTGGTGTGGCTCAGTGGTTCAGTGCCAGCCTGTGAATCAAAGGATCACAGGTTCCATTCCCACTCAGGGCACATGCTTGGGTTGCTGGCCAAGTCCCTAGTAGGGGGCATGTGAGAGGTAACCACACACTCATGTTTCCCTCCCTCTCTTTCTCCCTTCCCCTCTCTAGAAAATAAATAAACAAAATCTTAAAAAACAACAAAAAAGTCAAAGCCAATATACTTAAATATTAAAAACATTCAAATCTGACTTACAGCCAAGATGGAGGCATAGGTAGATAAGTTTCACTTCCCCCCACAACAAAAAAGAAGGATAACAACCAATTTAAAAACAAAAAACAACCAGAACTGCCAGAAAATTGAACTGTATGAAAGTCCAGCAACCATGGAGTTAAAGAAGAAACATTCTTCCAGACTGGTAGGAAGGGCGGAGATGGGCAGCTGGGGTGGAGAGGATGTGCACCAAGGTGGTGGTTGGCAGACCAGGTGGTTCCACATTTGCATATGGATAAGCTGGGAGGAACAACTGGGGTGTGAGGCAGACTGTGCAACCCAGGGTTGCAATGCAGGGAAATAAACCCTCTAAATCTCTGGCTGTAAAAATCTGTGGGGGTTGTGGTGGTGGGAGAAACTCCCAGCCTCACAAGAAGTTTGTTGGAGGACCCTAGAATGCACACAAACCTACCCACCCAGGAATTAACACCTGAAAGGGCACAATTCACTTATGGGAAATGAAGGAAGGGATGGAAAGTGGGGCAAAAGTTAAGTAAGCAGCATTGCCCCTCTTTGGCCCCTCCCCCACATACAGCACCACAATGCAGCAAAGTGGGTTGCCCCGCCCTGGCAAATACCTAAGGATCTGCTCCTTACAACATATCAGGGTTTTCAAGACAAAAAAAAAAAAAAAAAAACATGGCCCAAATGAAAAAAACAGATCAAAACTCCAGAAGCGACAAGGAGATAGCCAACCTATCAGATGCAGAGTTCAAAACATTGGTAATCAGGATGCTCAAAGAAATGATTGAGTACAGACACAAAATAGAGGAAGAGGTGAAGGCTATGCAAAGTGAAATAAAGAAAAATATACAGGGAACCAACAGTGAAGGGAAGGAAACTGGGACTCAGATCAACAATTTGGAACAGGAAGAAATAAACACTTAACTGGAACAGAATGAAGAAACAAGAATTCAAATAAATGAGGAGAGGCTTAGGAACCTCTGGGACAACTTTAAACATTGCAACAGGGGAATCACAGGGGTGTCAGAAGGAGAACAAGAGCAAGAAATCAAAACCTTATTTGAAAACATAATGAAGGAGAACTTCCTCAATCTGACAAAGGGAATAGACTTCCAGGAAGTCCAGGAAGCTCAGAAGAGCTTGGTCCAAAGAAGTTGGATCTGAGGAGAAACACACCAAGATATATCATAATTAAATTACCCAAGATTAAAGATAAAGAGAGAATCTTAAAAGCAGAAAGAGAAAAGAAGAGCATTACCTGCAAAGGAGTTCCCATCAGCTGACTATCAGCTGATTTCTCAAAAGAAACCTTGCAGGCAAGAAGAGGCTGGAAAGAAGTATTCCAAGTCATGAAAGGCAAGGACCTACATCCAAGATGACTCTATCCAACGAACTATCATTTAGAATGGGAGGGCAGATAAAGTGCTTCCCAGATAAGGTCAAGTTAAAAGCATTCACCATCACCAAGCCCTTATTATATGAAATGTTAAAGGGACTTATCTAAGAAATTGAAGAAGATCAAAAAACTATGAAGGGGGAAATGACAACAAACTCACAAGTATCAACAGCTGAACCTAAAAAA
>PVKU01017504.1:0-11287 GCA_004027475.1 Anoura caudifer
AATCTCTCTAAGACAACTCAACCCTACTGTAGCCTGAAAGCAACCATAGACAATTGGTAAATGAATAAACATGGCTGTGTTCCAATAAAACTTTATTCACAAAATAGGGGGCAGGAACGTTTTGGCCCATGTCCACACATGAGCCAGAAGATAGCCACTTCAGTTCATTGTAGAAAAATGGGGATTAAAATTTAGGTTCTTCTAATTGAAGCATTGAGAGAAATATCAAGCAGAGGGCAAGTAGGCATCCTTCTATGTTAGGGGTGTTTTGTTTTATTCTTGCTTTATACAGGGAAGGAGTGAGTGAGGGGTTGCTTTTGGTAACCGTAGAAGCCTGTATTCTCTAAACTGTATGATAGGACATACAATTCTTGCCTCTCATTAAGTGGCTAGCCAGGGAAACATATTGGAATCCTTTCTTTATTCCCACACACTCTTTTTGGCTTCTTCTCATGTGTTATGCTGGCAACCATTGGGTAGACACAGATGAACAAGGCTTGTTGGCACCTTCTAGGAGTTTCCAGTCTGGGTAGAGATAGGAGAGGAAGGGGTGAAGACAGACAAGGGCACAAAAATCTATAGCGTAAAGCAAAATGTGGATAGGACAAGTAAGGAAGTCTAACAAAGTACACTTAGAGAAAGGCAGGAGAAATGAGCTTTGTCCTCGGTGATCAAGGGTGGCATGGCCACAGAAGGTGACTCTAGCTGAGCCATGTGGAATAAGAGGATTCCCAAAGGAGGGAAGGGGAGGTCAGAAAGGAGAATCGCAGGCACACAGGTACAGAAAAGCAAGGCATGTGTACGCAATGGCATATTCCCCTGTCCCTGAAGAGGAAGATTCCAGAGCTGGAAGTCCAACCAAATCTTCTGAGAACCTGAAAAGTGAAGCAAAGTGTTGAGAAGTTGACTCCACAGTGTAAAGGAGCCCTGGGTGACATTTGAGCAGGCACATCAGTCAGATCAGAACGAAGCTTTCCCCAGAGAATATCGCCAGCATGTGCGGACAGCTGGGTTCATTAAGTGAGCCTCCAAGAACCCTGGGGCAGTGCTGCCTGAGAGAAGTATAATTTGAGCTGCAATGCAAGCCATATAGATGTGATGTTAAAATTTCTTGCAACCAGAATTTTTAAAGTAAAAAGGATTAGTTTTAATAATGTACTTATTTAACTTAATCTTCCCAATATTATAATTTTAATATGTAATTAATATAAAACTTTTTGATGAAATATTTTACATTCTTTACCTTACACTAAGTCTTCGAAATCTGGCATGTACTTTATACTTAGACTAAGTCTTCAGACTTGCGATATTCCATGTGGTCAGTGTGGCCAGTGGCCACCATGTTGGACACTTTAGCTCTGGTGCATGTGTGATAAGAGGCATCCAGGAAGGGACTCTGGTCTAATCTAGAGACGAGATGGAAGGACAGATGTTTGAAGGTGCCTGGCTGCTTACTTTGCCAAGTCTTCATGGGCCCTGAGTTCTTTTAGAATAGCCAACATGAGAACAATTGCTGTGTCTTCAAAATAAAATATTCATAAAATGTCATCTGTACTTAAAAAAATCTGTTCCAGCTGAAGGCAGATAAACTGTGAAGGTAAGTAAAATCTCAGATACTTTATATTATCATTACAGTGATTTCAATAAGGAGTTTGACTCTTAACATTTTTCAGCTGAAAAGCCTCTTAACAATCATTTTATGAAACCTTCCAATTTTACAGATGCAGAGACTCAGTCTCAGTCAACTAGATATGACCCCGGTGGCTGCCTGATTCTTCCCCTTTTCCAGGTTGGGGTGTGTGTGTACATGCATGGACACGATGAAGAGGAGCAAAGGCAGCATGCATGAGTTGGGGGAAGAAGACGATAGAACAGGAATCACAAGACTTTTTCAAGCTGCAACTGCCACAGTTTCTTAGTCTGGTCATAGTGAACTATGAACTGTCTTGAGATACCCACATGTATCAGTTGGACCTGGCTAGAGATGCATAGTCCAAAAAGCTCTCTAGGTGGTCTGCTTTGAACTCCTCTCTACCAAGGTGAAAACCATCATAGCACCACTTCGTAATTTCACTGTGTGTACCAGTCACCTGTGGATTTGGTAAAATGCACATTCTAATTCATAGATCTGGATGGAGTCCTAGATTCTGCACTTCTGACGAGCTTCTGGGTGATACCTGTGCTGCTTGTTTGCAGACCACACCTTCACTAGAAAGGCGCCAGCACATCAAATACTTGTCTGAACAAAATAATATAAGCATCCTTAGGTATTTCCTCCTTTTACACACTGTATTCCCAGCTTTAAAACCTGTGGTTCCTTTCCCTCTGAGCCCACAGTATCCTGAAATTTGAAAAGAGATAAGGACTTAGGAGACCACAGGGGCCTAGTCTGCAAATCCTGCCTTGGACCTCTATCCTTTGAGGCTCATCTCTTTTATCCTTTCACCTTTCTGCCTTTAGGTATCTAAGCTTGAAAGAGAGAAGACTCAAGAAGCAAAGAGGATTCGTGAGCTGGAACAGCGCAAGCACACGGTCCTGGTGACAGAACTGAAAGCCAAGCTTCACGAGGAGAAGATGAAGGAGTTGCAGGCCGTGAGGGAGAATCTCATCAAGCAGCATGAGCAAGAAATGTCAAGGACAGTGAAGGTGCGGGATGGGGAGATCCAGAGGCTCAAGTCGGCTCTGTGCGCCCTGCGGGATGGCAGCAGCGACAAAGTAAGGACAGCGCTTACGATTGAGGCCCGGGAGGAGGCCCGGAAACTGTTTGATGCAGAGCGCCTGAAGCTCCTACAGGAAATTGCGGACCTGAAAACTGCCAAGAAGCAGGTAGACGAGGCTTTAAGCAATATGATCCAAGCGGATAAAATCAAGGCTGGGGACCTGAGGAGTGAGCATCAGTCCCACCAGGAAGCCATTTCCAAGATCAAGTGGGAGTCCGAGCGGGATATTCGGAGGCTGGTTAGTAACCTGGTGCAGAACCATTCTCTTTCCAGGGTTTCAGAGTGCCACAGGTTTGCTTTTTCAGAGGTTTCTCACAGGTGGATTATACACTCACCTTTGTTTTGTGTTCTATTCAAAATACAAAATACGTTGATAAGCAGGTAGGTAGGCAGGCAGACAGACAGAGTCATAAAATGTAAAAGTTTTTGGATCACCTTTCTTATAAAAGCTGGGTTCTTCCAGCCCAGTATACCTGGAGAGTACCTAGTCAATAACTCCTGCTTTCCTGGATGTCTATAAAGTATTCTAAATTACAAGCTTGTCCAAAATCAACATGCTTTCATGTGCTTTCTATTTATAAAAATGTAACTGGGTTTTTACAGGGGTAAGGGATGTTTCTGTGGCTTTTAAGACATCTGACAGGTAGCTACCGGGAACATCCGGTGTGACTCACTAGTCATCTTTCTAGGAACCACGTCGAAAGCAATGTGAACTATAAAATTCCCAGTCATTTTTAAAATAGATTTTCCCCAAATAAACAGAGGCCATTATAATTTCTCAGTTGAATGTCATTCCTATATAGCTTATTCCTAAATATGCTATTATCAAGTTCAAAGACTTACTCTAACCCTTACAGAGTTTGGTCTTTTATAAAAATATACATGACCAAAGCCATCTATCTCTCACTATGTCTAAAATAAAACAAATACTTTATTGTGTAAAAGCCTAGAATGACCATGTCTAATTATTTTAGAAGAAATGCTCACATGTATTTACTCAGAATGTTTAACATTAGTTATATCTTATCAAATTAACCATCACCTGTTAGAATGTACTTTATAGTTCTCTAAAAACAATTATTTCTTGGGAAAAACTATACTCTCCATCTTGTGTCTGCTAATTCTAAGAATTCTAATTATGTTCCCTGGATTCTATCTCTAGGATTTCTATTTTAAGTAAAAAGTGATTACCATAGAACATTTTAGAAAACTAAACATGTGTAATTTTCTTTGTACTGTAATACATTGCGACTGTAAAATGTTGCCTTTGCCACACTTTTCAAATTCTTTACCTGCAATTCATTACATTGTACTGGTTGACAAAAGAGACCAAACACAGTGTAGAAATACTGGTCTCTGCCTTGCCTTTGATTTTTGAAATAACGGTGGTTGATAAGAACAACTCAGCCCTGTGAACTCTGGAGTCAGCAGGTAGGTAAATGAAAAGGAAGCTTTACATTAAATATTTTTGTCTGTTGATGGTTTTCAATGTAAAATCTACAAGTACATCCACTTGTTGATATGTAGTTTTTTTCTGTGACTTTTCTTTCATCAGCATATTGCTGAAGTAGATGTGAAATCCCTCTTAATGACAATATAAAATCTAAGCTACCTGAAGAGTGCTTCAAAAAATTGGGTGCAAACCAAATAACATGGTAAATGTTTTTAATCATACAGATTCACTTTTCATTTTCACCTTCTTCTTCTTCTGTTTCTAACCCCACCCCCAGCTCTATTTTTGGAACTGGAAGGGAAAGAAATGGGAGTTCTGTCAGGAAAATTTCCCTGGAAATTCTGATATATTCCATTCTCATCTAAGAACAGAACTGTGGAAGATTTTGGTATTCAGAGTCCACAGCCCATCCTTATACCCACTGTGTATAATAGAGCCTTCTCAACACTAATTACTGGTATATTCGGTAGAAAATCATTTGGAGAAATGCTAGAAATAATCTTGGAGTCACTATAGCATAGAATCTAATAGAATGGGCTCAGAAGTCAGGAGATTGAATTTAAAATCAGGCTTCACCAATTAGCCACGTGGCTATGACTGAGTTAACCCTTTTAGTCCTCAGTCATCATCTCTAAAATGGTGATAACAGAACCATTTTACAGAAAAGGATTGTTAATAAAATGAAATAAGGTATGTAAAGCTCTGAGTTTAGTGCTGTGAATGTGGTAGAAGATTCATAAATTTCAGTTATGAAGATGGGGATGATGAGGATGATTTTATAAGCAGGAATGGGATGACTCTCCAGCAAATTTAGTTGGGTAGGGTGCATCAAGACCAACTAGGAGCATGCATATCTGGAACTCTGGTAAACTGTAAATGACAGCATGGATGACAGTTGTGACAAATGAATGTGTCACTCAGTAAAGAGTAACATCAGAGTCCATCTTCTAGGAGGAGGTAGAGACTCAAGACAGTGCTTTCATTCCCAAATTAACAGGACAGTGTTTAATTCCTCACCAAGTTACCAGATGCTATCACAGAATTTAGCCCAATGGCCACCCAAAATTGACTTAAAATTTTACCATGTGACTTGGAGGCAGCAGATCACAGGTGTTTACAAGACATTTACATGTGGGACATACATGACTGTGTAACACAGTGTTTGTCCTTTTTTTGTTGTTGTAAGGAACACAGCAAAGAAAGATTTATACAAAGTGACTTGTTATTATAAGGAGGCATCTTTATAAAGAGAAGAGTATAATGTCGCTCATAGTAAATGTCTTTTCTCTACCTCCAATTGGAATATTCACATAAAATATAATGAAGTGAGAAGAAAGGTTTTACCTGATGGCCATGCTGTCTTCAAAAATTATTTACAAACACTTACCCCACTTGGCCTCATCCAGGGATGGCCAAAGCATTGCAGTCCAATGGAACACTGAACAATTGCTATTGAATGCTTACAGGCCTTTCATTGAGAAAGATTTCTGAGGCCATGCCCAGGCTCCACAGTGATGAATGTTGGGTTCAATAAATACATCCCACAGGTGTACGAGGGAAAACAGTGTTGCTATAACCTGGTATTTCCCATCCCTGTTGTTGTTCCAACCAGGGTTTTCTGACAGTAAGGGTAAAATGGTTGCTAAGAATTGGCTGCCCTGAAACATGGATAGGAATGGAAGGAGCTAGGTGACATGAACCACAGAAGGACCTCATTCCAGATTCATAGCCTGAATGCAAACATATTGGCCTTTGGAAATGACTAGGCTCATTTCCTGCAGCTTCTTCAGTCCTAGTGGCTATTTGAACTGAACTCAAAGGCTATTCCTCCAGAGAGGAAGTGATGTCAAATACTGTTCCGGGAAACGTGGTGTATTTAGTATCTGCCTTTATCAACACTAATGACCCATTTTAAAGAGAATCTTTTCTTTCCATATTCACCCACCCCAGACCACTTCCAACAATATATTGAGTCAAAGCATCTACACAGAACCTACTTGAGAGAGAAGAAATTACTCTCTGATACCTAATTAGCCTAATATAGCCCTTCTTTACACAGTGTTGACTTTCTTCCATAGCAATCAGCAGAAAGAAGTTAACCTCATGCTGTTATAAAATACATTTCTTTACAGCATTGTTAAATAAAATGTCCTGGGTGTCATTTAATTCAGATGGATGAAATCAAAGCCAAGGACAGGATCATCTTTTCCCTGGAAAAGGAACTGGAGACCCAAACAGGCTATGTGCAGAAGCTGCAGCTGCAGAAGGAGGCTTTGGATGAGCAGCTCTTTCTGGTCAAGGAGGCGGAGTGCAACATGAGCAGCCCCAAACGAGAGATCCCGGGGAGAGCAGGCGATGGCTCGGAGCACTGCAGCAGTCCTGTAAGTCTGTCCGAGTTGGAGTTGAGAACACTGGACTCATCTTTTATTTAACTCCCAAGTTTTACTTTTCACTTAAGCTCTTTTCCTCTTTGCTACAAAGAATCAATTCTATCTCCTCCTATAAAACCAGCTAGTATCTTGGGAACAAGGTTTTCTAAATTCATAGACAGCAAAGTGGTATACACTGCATTAGCAGATCACAAGAGAATTACAAATCTTTTAAAAATCTTTCGTAGAATTTTTTGAGCCATCGATCCCTATCCAAACTTCAGCCTATTATAAAGAATCATAAATTGGATGAAAAGGCTTTACCTCTGGCCAAGACTAGTAATTTTCCCTCCTGTGATCAGTTGGGTTGGAAATTGGTAAAGATGGTTATATCCAGGGGCCAAAACATGTAACTATGAAAAACTAAAGCATTTATGTTATCCTCTGAATGCTTCTAGTCTGATTAAACTTGCCACTTATTTGTGTGGGTTTTCATCATTTTATATGAAAAATTATTCTCAGAAGTACAGCAATAGCAATCAGCTTATATATAGTTGACTTTCATACTGTATACCTTTCAAATTATTTAGCTGCTAAAAAGATGAAAATGAATTATTTAGGAACAGAGACAGGTTCCAAAGTAGTACTTAGAACCAAGTAATGAATAATTTATGAATCAGTGTTCAGGATATCTCTATCCCAGTAGGTGATATAGAGACTGCAGAACTAGGATTTAGCAGATGTAAATTGTAGTTCTAGGATTCAGTAAGTGGAAATCTTAGTTTTATCACTGACACTTACCTGCATGCAGTGTAGCATAATTGTCAACAGAATAGGCTCTAGAGTCAGACCCCTTAGTTCAAATCCTGGATCTGCCATTTACTATGTGACCTTAGGCAAATGATTTCACTGCTCAGAATTTCTTCATCTGCAAAAGAAGAGACAATAGTGGTGCTGCATAGGCTGGTCTCAGGTTTAGAAGCTTGATATGTGAAATGTTGGATAACATTGCCACACACTTAGCATTTAATACATGTTAGCTATTGATCTGTTGCTACTAGCCATGAGACCTTGAACAAGTTATGACCTCCACGAGTCTTACCTGTTCTGTTGCATCCTCTAGGATATTATGAGCTAGGTATGTAATGGGTGAGAAATGGCCTTGTCAACAATACAGCAAGATCAAAATGCAAGATGATAATGGAATTGCAAGTGTATGGTAATAATGGTCCTATGGACTCTACAGAATATAATTAAGCTGTGACTGCAGTGTGGAAGGTGACCCATGACAGTTATGCCAGTTGGCAAGTGAGTTGCTCTGGGCAAAATATTCCTTTTACACATGAAGGTCATGCACTGCCTTCTCACTCTCATTGTCTTCTCCAGAAATGTGCAGGATTTTACAAATCCCATCTATGCCTGGTGCTTTATCCCTTCTTTGGCTAGGTTTTGTAGTAAGGGATCTGTCTCAGCTGTGGGAAGCAATGTGTAGCCACGACACAAGGGTGCCCATTGAACCTCATATAATCACAACATCACTGTGTCTCACAGATCACAGATTCAATAAACTGGTCCAAAGAACTCCCCCTGCTAGGAGTCAAGGCTCCAGGGAGTAGCTGCCACATGAAATTCATCTGCAGTTTCAACTAGACTTGGTCTTAAATCCAAGTGGTAAATACTGGGGGCTTTAAAAAGGTAAGTATTTGCTCCTCTCTGAGTAAGAGAACATTCTGCTCTCGCCTTGTAAGCCAGATGAAAGGACCCAAGCCTATTACTGTTAAGAGCTGTATTCCAGAACTTTGTGAAAAGTGTTGTTGACCAAATAGCCATTTTAACTTTCATGTATAGGATTTGCGAAGAAATCAAAAGAGAATAGCTGAGTTGAATGCCACTATAAGAAAATTAGAAGATAGGAATACCTTGCTTGGAGATGAACGAAATGAATTGGTAAGTTGTAGTGTTTTCTTTCTTTTTTTGTGAAGTATTATGTGATGTTATAGATGTATAAAAAAGTGCACAAATAATAAAGGTGCAGCTCCATAAATATGCCCGAAGTGATGCACCCATATAACCCCACCCAGATGAGTAAGTGGAAGATGACCAGCATCTCAGACTTCCTCTTCTTGTGACCCCTTCCTATATTCACCCTTCTAAAATTAACCACCACACTGACTTCTATCATGACAGGTGTCTGTTGCTATTTTTAAAATTAGTTGGCCATGGAATCAAACAATATTTGCTCTTTTGTGTGTGTGTGTGTGTGTGTGTGTTTGTTTGTTTGTTCAGCATTACATTTGTGAGAGTCATCCATTGTGTGGCATTTAATATTTGTTCATTTTATACTCCAGTGTTTAATAAACACACCACAATTTTCTTATTCTTCTACTGTTGATAAACATGTATGTTGTTTCTTAACCATGTTAAGCTGTTAATTGTGCCTGCAACATGTTTTTAGTGAGAAAGTGTGTTCATTTCTGGCAGGAACAGACCAAGGAACAGACCCAGAACTGCTGGGTCAGGGAGTATGCATATAGTCAGCGTCAGTTAGTGTAGAAAACCGAACAGTTTCCCACAGTTGTTACAAGGATTTACCTTCCCACCAGCCATGTATGAGAGCTGTCGTTTCTCTGCATCTTTGCCAAAATGCAAAGATAATTGTTCGTTTTAATCATTTTCGTGGGTGTGTGGTACAGTTGTATTGTGATTTCCACTTTTATTTTTCTTCTTAAAAGTGAGGTTGAGTAACTCTTCAAATATCTAATGGCTTTTCCAGTGGCCTGTGTGTTTTGTCCTTTTTAGTTTTCCCATATTGTGCTGTCTTCATTTTCTTACTAACTTTAGGAACTTTCTACACCATTTTTTGGGTATTTGTATTTAAAATATCCTACTCTGTGACTTATATTTTACCACTTTTTTTCTGCTCTGTGACTTATATTTTTACCACTTTTTTGTAAGAAATTCTGAGGTCTCAGCCCAGACCTACTGTGTAGGATCTCTGAGGTTAGGGACTGACAATCTGTGTTTTAACAAGCCCTGCAGTGATTTTGATACATGCTAAAGACTGAGAAGACACACTGACTAGGAGCCTATGCTCTACCTGTCTTCCATTGATCTAGGTCATGGGCATGGAGAAGAAAGCAGGAGCTCAGGTAATTAGCATATGGTCAAGACAGGCTACGTATAGATAACACTAGGTAGTAACCAGGCTCACTAGGCATTCTGTCCTCCTTTTAAAAGGCAGCAGGTATTCGAGGATGGCAGCCCTCATCCAGGCTGTCTCAGTAAACACTGCTTCAGTCTGGACTGTTGTCCTCTAAACCTGTTGTGTAGTTATTAACCTTGGATCTACCGTCATCATTTCCCCTTGAGTTTATCTTCAACTCTCTCCTCTTTCTTCTCCATGTCTTCCCTTTTCTTGATTTCCTCTCTTGTTTTGGTGAAGCTCAACATTCATTAGTTTCTTCTGAAAGATGACCAGGATATAAATTTTTGGAATCCAGGAGTGTCTAAAAATATCTTTGTTCTTCCATCATACTTGATTAATTGTCTGGCTAAATTTGGAGAAATATTGAACATATTGCTACATTGCTTCTTTTTTTTCTTGTGTTGCTGTTGAGAAATCCAAAGCCATTTGATTCTTATTTTATTGTAAGTGACCTATTTTTTTCCTCTCTGAAGCGTGCAGAATCTTCTGTTTGTCCCCAAGTTCTGAAATTTCACAAGAATATGACTTGGTGCGTGGGGTTATTATTATTATTTTTGATGTAGGATTGTGCTATGCATTCAGTGTCCTTCTAATTTGGAAATTCATAGCTTTTCATCCTGGGAAATTTTCTTTAATTCTTTTTCCCATTTAATTCTTGACTTGCATCCCACCATTTTCTCTGGTCTTTCTTCTTTTTAAAAAAAAAAAATATATTTTATTGATTATGCTATTACAGTTGTCCCATTTTCCCCCTTCATTCCCCTCCACCTTGCACACCCCCTCCTACCCACACTCCCCCGCTTTAGTCACGTCCATGTGTCATAAGTTCTTTAGCTTCTACTTTCCCCACACTGTTCTTGCCCTCCCCTATTTTCTACCTACCATTTATGCTACTTATTCTCTGTATTTTTCCCCCTTCTCCCCCTCCCACTCCCCTGTTGCTAACCCTCCATGTGATCTCCATTTCTGTGGTTCTGTTCCTGTTCTATTGTTTGCTTAGTTTGCTTTTGCTTTTGTTTTAGGTGTGGTTGTTAATAACTATGAGTTTGCTGTCATTCTACTGTTCATATTTTTATCTTTTCTTAGAGAAGTCCCTTTAACATTTCATATAATAAGGGCTTGGTGATGATAAACTCCTTTAACTTGACCTTATCTGAGAAGCACTTTATTTGCCCTTCCATTCTAAATGAAAGCTTTGCTGGATAGAGCAATCTTGGATGTAGGTCCTTGCCTTTCATGACTTGCAATACTTCTTTCCAGCCCCTTCCTGCCTGGAAGGTCTTTTGAGAAATCAGCTGACAATCTCATGAGCACTCCTTTGTAGGTGACTGTCCCTTATCTCTTGCTGCTTCTAGAATTCTCTCCTTCACTTTAATCTTGGCTAATGTAATTATGATGTGCCTTGGTGTGTTCCTCCTTGGGTCCAACTTCTTTGGGACTCTCTGAGCTTCCTGGACTTCCTGGAAGTCTATTTCCTTTGCCAGATTGGGGAAGTTCTCCTTTATTATTTGTTCAAATAAGTTTTCCACTTGTTGCTCTT
>PVKU01017505.1:0-11297 GCA_004027475.1 Anoura caudifer
AAAAATCACATGATCATATCAATAGATGCAGAAAAAGCATTTGATAAGCTACAGCACCCATTTATGATAAAAACACTCAGCAAAGTGGGAATTGAGGGAGCATTCCTCAATATAATAAAGGCCATATATGAGAGACCTACAGCCAACATCATACTCAATGGGCAAAAACTAAAATCTTTTCCACTAAGATCAGGAACAAAACAAGGTTGTTCACTTTCACCACTTCTATTCAATAGAGTATTGGAAGTATTGGCCACAGCGATTAGATAAGAAAAGGAAATAAAAGGCATCCAAATCAGAAAGGAGGAAACAAAACTATCATTATTTGCAGATGACATGATAGTGTACATAGAAAATCCTATAGACTCGGCCAAAAAGCTGCTCGACCTAGTAAATGAATTTGGCCAAACAGCTGGATACAATGTCAATATCCAGAAATCAAAGGCATTTCTGTATACCGACAATGAAACAGCAAAAGCAGAAATCAAGAAAAAAATCCCATTTGATATAGCAAAAAGAAAAATAAAATACCTAGGAATAAACCTAACCAAGGAGGTAAAAGAACTGTATCCAGAAAACTGCACAACACTGAAGAAAGAAATCAAGGAAGACACAAACAAATGTAAACATATACTGTGTTCATGGATTGGAAGAATTAACATCATCAAAATGTCCATACTACCCAAAGCAATTCACAGATTCAATGCAATACCTATCAAAGTACCAATGGCACATTTCACAGACATAGAACAAACACTTCAAAAGTTTATATGGAACCATAAATGACCTCAAATAGCTGCAGCAATTTTGAGAAAGAAGAGCAAGGTAGGAGGGATCACAATACCTGACATCAAACTGTATTACAAGGCTACTGTAATCAGCCTGGTACTGGCACAAAAACAGGCACATGGACCAGTGGAATAGAACAGAGAGCCCAGAAATAAACCCAATTCTCTATGGTCAATTAATATTTGACAAAGGAGGCAGCAACATAAAATGGAGTAAAAGTAGCCTCTTCAACAAGTGGTGTTGGGAGAACTGGACAGCTACATGCAGAAAAATGAAACTTGAACACCAACTTACACCATACGCAAAAATAAATTCAAGGTGGATAAAAGATTTAAACATAAGCCGTGACACCATTAAAGTACTAGAGGAGAACATAGGCAGGAAAATCTCAGATATTTCATGCAGCAACATTTTTACTGATATGTCCCCTAGAGTAAGGGACATAAAGGAAAGAATAAACAAATGGGATCTCATCAAAATAAAAAACTTCTGCATGGCTAAAGAAAACAGTATTAAAATAAAAAGAGAACCAACTGTATGGGAAAACATATTTGCCAATGATACCTCAGACAAGGGTTTAATCTCCAAAATATATAAAGAATTTACACAACTCCACTCTAAGAAGACAAGCAACTCAATTAAAAAAATGGGCAAAGGACTTGAGCAGACACTTCTCCAAGGAGAACATACAGAAGATCCAGAGACAAATGAAAAGATGCTCAATATCGCTAGCTATCAGAGAGATGCAAATTAAAACCACAATGAGATACCACTTCACACCAGTCAGATTGGCCGTCATAAACAAAGCAACAAACAACAAGTGTTGGAGAGTTTCTGGAGAAAGGGGACCCTAGTGCACTGTTGGTGGGATTGCAGACTGGTACAACCACTATGGAAAGCAGTATGGAATTTTCTAAGAAAACTAATAATGGACCTACCTTTTGACCCATTAATTCCACTGCTAGGATTATATCCTAAAACCCTGAAACACCAATCCAAAAGAACCTATGCACCCCAATGTTCATAGCAGCACAATTTATAATAGCCAAGTGTTAGAAGCAACCTAGGTGCCCATCAGTAAATGAATGGATCAAAATCTATGATACATTTACACAATGGAATTCTATGCAGCAGAAAGAAAGAAGGAGCTCCTACCCTTCGAGACAGCATGGATGGAGCTGGAGAGCATTATGCTAAGTGAAATAAGCCAGGAGGTGAAAGACAAATACCATATGATCTCACCATTAACAGGAACCTAATCAACAGAACAAACAAACAAGCAAAATATAACCAAAGACACTGAAATTGAGAACAGGCTGACAGTCACCAGAGAGGAGAGGGGAAGGAATTTCAAGGGAAAAGGGGAAGGGTTTAGAGCAACAAGTATAAAAGACACACGGACAAAAGTTAGGGGGGGTGGAAATGGGAGGGAGCTGGGGAGGGCTGGGGCGGTGGGTTGGGATGGGAGTAGAAGACAGAAAACTGTATAAGAACAACAATTAAAATAAAATTAAAAAAAAAAAAAGAACTGGAGATCATGGCAGTGACACAGCTGATGGTGCAGAGAACCATGGAAGGCCTGCTAGCAGAGCACGTATTACTGCAAAGAAATGGCAGTGGTGGGGAGGGGGGCACCTGAGCCATGGTCTTCTATTTCTTTTCCTGAGATATGGTATTCCTGACTGGAAAGGAGGGAAGAAAGGACTGTGTGTGTATGTGGGTGTTTTATGGGACTTTGGGATTTTAATGAAGACCTTATATGCCATTACTCTTAAGTCTGTATAACTGTTGAATAAATAATTACTTTCCTCTTCCCCAAAAGAAAGAAGAAAGAAAAAAGAAGAAAGAAAGAAAGAAAGAAAGAAAGAAAGAAAGAAAGAAAGAAAGAAAGAAAGGAAGGAGGGAGGGAGGGAGGGAGGGGGGGAGGAAGGAAGGGAAAGAAAGAAAGGAAGGAAGGAAGGAAGGAAGGAAGGAAGGAAGGAAGGAAGGAAGGAAAAAGAAAAGAAAAAACAAGACAAGACAAGACCTTCTTGTTGTAGCTCAGTTGGTTGGGCATCATCCCACAAACAAAAAGGTTGCCAGTTCAATTCCCTGCAGGGCACATACCTAGGTTGCTGGTTAGGGCCTGGTCTGGGGACATAAGAAAAAGCAACCAATGTTTCTCTCTTACATCAATATTTCTCTCCCTGTCTTTCTCCCTCCCTTCCTCTCTCTCTAAAATCAATGGACATGTCCTCAGGTGAAGATAAAAAAAAAGAAGAAGAAATGAGTGCTGATACTACAGTATCCCATGGGAAAGAAGTTCCCATCTTAGGAGCCATGGATATGTGGACACAACACAGGACTCCCAATGTTATAATCTGTACAGCTGGTGATGAAGTGTGCTCAGCCCTGCAGCTGGAAGAGTGCACCTCAGAGGAAGTCAGCAGGACATTCCTGTGAGACAAGAGCATCCCTCCATGGCTCTGTCTTGGCAGAGAAGCAAGTCTAATAAGCTGTCACCGGGTATTTGAGCTTAAGTTGGAATGTGGGGAACTAACTACATCAAAAATACCTCAACCCAGAAAGATCATCCAGATTCCACAGACCAGAACATAATATATTTAGATCAGCATCTAATGAAATTAAAATTCCACTTTATACCACATAAAAGACTTTCTTTTAAAAGTATTCTGTAAAACCACTATTAGATTTTTATATAAAGTGCCTAGAATCTTAATGTGCTTTTTCAAAAAAAAAATAAAATGTTTTCTTTAATTCAAAAAGAATAATACCTTTTATGTGTAGGTTTCTGTGAAGTTTATGAAGCACTTTTGTGAATATCTTGTTTGAATCTCATAATCAATCCATGGGACAGATATTTTTTAATTCATTTTATAGAGGAAAATTAGAATCAGAACTGATGGAATTCACCCAAATTTCCACTTCTAAGGCATAGTAAGAACTCCAGCTCTGGTTATATAACTTGTGAACTCTGCATTGGAAAGCATTTCAATTTGATTATATTTCACAAACATTTGTTGAGCAATTATTATATATTTTGCAATCTTACTTTGGCATTAAATATTTAATTTAAAATTAAACTGTTACTGATCATTGATTTCACCATGGGTAAATAAAAATGAGAATTCAAAAAAGTTTGTCCTTTTGTCATCTTTAGAACTTAAGAAATCCTGGGTTCAAAGACACAGAGAACTTAATTTCTAAGAAACACAGTCATCAGCTGTGCAATCCCATATCTGATACACAGTGCCCTCAGGACATTTCTGGTCCTGGAAGAAGAGTCGATTTTAAAACAGTTTATACATGTAAGTGTATATCTGAAATTCTGCCTTTTTCCCACTGTCTCTCTTCAGAGCCATCACTTGGCCTAAGATACCTGCAGCTCAGATCTGCCTACGCAGCTTTTCTGGGGGTTCGTATGTTTGGCCATTTTTCTCTTCAAAGAAGGAAGAAAATGTAGTAATAATGGAGCTGGAATAGACCTTAGAAATAATCTAATAAAATTCCTTACTTCCTTATTTTAATAGGGGTAGTTCCTAATGGCTCACAGAGGCAAAGAGCTTTGCATATAGTCTCACAGTGAGTTAGTATCAGAGGTGCTAGTTGAACAATCTTTGTTTCCTTAAATATAAGATTTTTAATCACCTGAATCTAAAGAAATTTTTTTAAAGATGTTATTTACTTATGTTCAATGAGAGAGGAAGGTAGAGAGAAAGATAAGGAAACATTAATGTGTGAGAGAAACATTGATTGGTTGCCTCTTGTACACCCTCCACTGGGGACCTGGCTGCAACCAGGCATGTGCCCTGACCAGGAAATGAACCAGCAACCTTTTGACTGAGTTAGCAGCCTGGCCCTCAACCTACCGGGCCACACCCGCAAGAGCTGAATCTAAAGAAATTTTAAACATAATATTGAGTGCAGGAAACACTTATTTTTTAAAGTTTTTATTGATTTGAGAGCAAGAGAAACATCAATTTGCTGCTACACTCATCTATGTATTCATTGGTTGCTTCTTGTATGTGCCCTGACCAGGGATCAAACCCATAACCTTAGCAT
This sequence comes from Anoura caudifer, assembly GCA_004027475.1. Taxonomy (NCBI): domain Eukaryota; kingdom Metazoa; phylum Chordata; class Mammalia; order Chiroptera; family Phyllostomidae; genus Anoura; species Anoura caudifer. The sequence goes on from PVKU01017505.1 coordinate 4,852, forward strand.
ATGGGGACAATGCTCCAACTGACTGAACCACCCAGCCAGGGCAGGAAACACTTGCTTTTAAAATTTAACTGTCTTCTACGCAAACATGAGCCAGCTTCAAGATTGTGAAAGTTTGTGATGTCCTGACTTACTCCAGATGTTAGGGACATCAGATGTTAGGGAGCAGCATATTTTTTTTCACTTAAAATCCTCAATCAGAGCTTTAAAAAAAAACTGGATTGTCAATCCAAGACATATAGTCTCTTTCCCTTTGCTTTTAGTGACCATCAAAATCCACATACAGAAAATATAAAAATTACATAAAATATATATGGAAATATTTGAGCACAGAATCTACTTTCAAGGCATGCTGGACAGGATTCTAGTTTGTGGGTAGGTAGAAAACAGGCAAAAGTACATGTTAAAAATCATCCTATCCTCCAAGCCAGCATTGCTAAGCACCAAGAGGGGAATTCCAGCTAGAAAGGGCTCCCCTCACCAGAAGAAGAAGCGTGGAGTAAACAATGAGCTATCCCATCTTTTCAGGTCACTACGCAAAAGGTCCTGCTTCAGGTTCAGCCCCTGAGACAAGCAAAGCTGAGATGTATAGAGATGACTACGAACAAGGAAGAAAAGCAGGGGCTACTAATAGCAGTCACACAGGGATAGCAATCTCTGCTCAGCAGATAAACACAGATTTCAGCACTGACAAAACCAACATAGCCAGCACAGCTACTTGAATTCCTTGCAAATTACACCAGCTTTTGTCCCAAAGATTTTCACATTCCCTGATGCCAGCCACTAGATTCCCTCCCTGCTTCCCGCCCCCAACCCCACCTGGAATGCAAAACCCACACCAGAGGCTATCCCAAGCCTCTATAGTTGTGTGAGTGCAAGACACCAGCCTAAGCCGCCCCCACACCTAACACCCACTGCTGGGTACACACTTGGACCTAGGCTCTCCAGCTGAGCTCTTGTGTGTCCTTAGCCCAACCCCCAACATCAGCCTCCAATACAGTGTACACACCTAGGGGAAGAGTGTATATCCAAGAGAGAGCACACAGCTGCTTGTTGACCCAGATCAAATCCTGTCTTTTGTCATTGGCCAGCACCACCATGTGCACCTGTAACTAGCCTCTCCAGCTGTGCAACCGAATGCCTACATCTAACCCCCATCACAGACCTTTACTGCAGTGCACACATCTGCAGAGAGAACGGGTTGGCACAAAAAGAGCCAGGGCCCCTGCAATGGCCAGTGAGTCTTTAGTTGGCCTAATCCTTGTTGCCTATCTTGGCCCCACAGAGAGGCTACAGCTGGCCCTGCAGTTGAGTGCTTGCATGTCCCCAGCTCTAGTCACCACTGATAGTGGCTAGCTGGTCCCTAAGTACTACACCTAGAGGCCCCACCAAGGAACCCTATAGCCCTTGCAGCCAATGCAGTCCCCCCCACAGTGCTCAACAATATCCACACAGTTGTCAATATTATGCACCCCCGTAGCTAAGCCAGAGACATCATGCCTTCCCACAGCCAGTAGACTACATGCTCCCACACTTTGCTCCTTGTAGCACTTAATATGGGGTCACAGAATACTTCAGCTATGACCTGCAGGGGAAGTCTTCACTTACCAAACAAAGCTAGTCCATAAAGACTAAAAGGGGTGACTGCTTTTTCAAATCTGCAGGCACCCATGCAAGGCTCCAGAGATCATAAAGAATCAGGAGAAAATAACTCCACCAAAGGGCTATGAAAAATATCTCATAACTTGCCCCAAAGAAAGAGGCCAAGGAACTGCCCACCAAAGAATGATAAAGAATTGCTCTAAAGATGCTCCAAGAGCTGCAAGAGAATACAGATAAATAATATAATGATGTCAGGAAAACAATTAAAGAACAAAATGAGAAGTTCAACATAGATTGAAAACATAAAATAGAACCAAACAAATTTTGGAACTGAAGAAAACAATGACTGGATTGAAGAATTCAATAGTTTCAACAGCAGACTGGAACAAGCAGAGAAAACAGTGAGCTAAAAGACAAATCAATTGAAATTAACATTTCAGAAGAGCATAAAGATTGCTTCTCAGCCTTTTGGCAAAGATCAAGTACAGAAGAGCAAACAGCAGAAAAAAAGTGAAAAGAAATGAAGAAAGTCTATGGGACTTACTGGACACCATCATTGGAGTTGTAGGACAAGAAAGGGGGGAAAGGGGTAGAGAGCTTATTTAAAGAAATAATGGCTGACAACTTCTCGAACCTGGGAAGGATTTGGATATCCAAGTTCATGAAGCTAATAGATCACCCCAAAATTTTAATCCAAAGCAAATCATCCCCAAACACACATATAATAAAAGAGAGAATTTTGAAAGTGACAAGAGAAATTTCTCTCATAAAAGGCTATTAGCAGATTTCTCAACAAAGACGGAAGACAAGGAGTGAATGGAATGATATATTCCAAGTAGTAAAAGAAAGAAACTGCCAACAAGAATACTTTACTCGGCAAAGCTATCCTTCGGAAATGAAGGCAAGATAAAGACTTTCCCAAATAAACAAAAGCTGAGGGAATTCATCACCACTAAATCTGCCTTACAAGAAATGTCAACATATTTGATAACCTAGAAGAAATGGAGAAATTCCTAGAAACGTACAACCAACCAAGACTGAATCATGAAGAAATATAAAAATAATCATCTGAACAGACTAAAAACAAATAAGAAAGTTGAATCAGTAATCAAATATCTCCCAACAAACAAAAGTCCAGGACCAGACAGATGGCTTCACTGATAAATTCTACCAAATATTTAAAGAAAAATGAACATCAATTCTTCTTAATCTCCTCCAAAAAAAAAAAAATGACTACAAGGGAAAACTTCCGAACTCACTTTATGAAGCCACCATGGCCCTGATACAGCCATAAAATAACACTACAAGAAAAGAAAACTACAGGCTAATATTGATGATGAACATAGATGCAAAAATCTTCAACAAATTACTAACAAACTGAATTCAGTATCACATTAAAAGTATCTACACCATGACCAAATATTATTTATCCCAGGGATGACAGAATGGTTAAACATCTGTAAATCAATTAATGAGAAATACCACATTAACAGAATGAAGAATAAAAATTACACAATTATCTCAATAGATGCAGAAAGAGCATCTAACAAAAGTCGATGCTCTTTTATAATAAAAACTCTAAACAACTAGGTACAGAAGGAATTTACTTCACAATACAGGTTGACTATAAGAAGTCCATAGCAACACATCCATCACCCCTAACCCAGCTACGTGGAGGCTGCCGAGGTCCCTACTAGAGCCTCCAAACCCAGCCCTTGTGAATGTATTCCTGGTAGTATCACTTCCCCAAAAGTTTCTTTATCCTCCCCAAACATGTGTCCTCAGTTCCAGGGTGGTGCTTCCTGCTTCCCAGGATAAAGTCAGCTGCATAATTTGAGGACTAGGCATCTAAAATTTTTATTATAGGGTAATCTCAAGGGAATGGGCCACTCCTGACTGGTGTGGGCAGACTCTTGAAAGTCCCAGAATACTTTATAAAAATCCAGCCTTGAACAGAGTAGAAAAACTCTATTCCACTCTATTGTGGACCATGCAGTCAGGGTGGACTGAACAGAAAACTGAGACTCAGAGCTGACTGTGGACTATGGCAGGGGTTGCCATGGTGAGAGAAACTCCCAGTCTCACACAAGAGTTTGTTGAAAAGTGTGCTAGAGCTGAGCAGGAAAGTTGCATTGTTCTCTCTCTCTGGTCCCTACCCCAAAGGTAGCACCACAGCACAGCAAGAAGGTTTGCCCTGCCTGGGCGAATGCCTAAGGCCCTGCCGCCTTATAACTTAATGGGGGCCCTGAACAAAGAAATAGGACCAAAATGAGAGAATAAAGCAAAATCTCAGAAAGACAACTAAGCGATGAGGATATAGCCAACCTATCTGATGAAGAATTTAAAACCCTGGTAATCAAAATGCTCACAGAAATGATTGAGCTTCGTCAAAAAGTAAAAGAACAAATGAAAGATACCCAAAATGAAATAAAGCAAAATATTCAGGGAACCAACAGTGACAGGAAGGAAACCGGGACTCAAATCAACGGTTCGGAACAAAAAAAAAAGAAATGAACATCCAACCAGAACAGAATGAAGAAGCAAGAATTCAAAAAAGTAAAGAGTTTTACAAACCTCTGGGACAACCTGAAACATTTCAATATCCAAATTATATGGGTGCCAAAAGGAGAAGAATAACAGCAAGAAATTGAAAACTTATTTCAGCATTTACAGGAACAAGTATAAAGGACACATGGACAAAAACTACGGAGGGTAGAAATGGGAGGGAGGTGGGGAGGGCTGGGGCAGTGGGTTGGAATGGGAGTAAAAGCCATAAAACTGTAGGACTTCCGGCCAAGATGGAGGCATAGCTGGATACGCTGTGCCTCCTCTCCCAACCAAGATTAAGGACAACAAAAATACAGAGCCCCCCCAAAAAAAAGAAAGAAAAAAGAAAACCCAACTAGAACATAGAGAAAATTGAACTGTGCAGGAGTCCAACAACAATGATTCACCCACACTGGTAAGAGGGGAGGAGTCAGAGGACCACAGAGTCCGCACTCCACGGAGTTTCATCACAGAGAGATAAGCCAGTGGTGGTCCCAGGATAAGCTGGTGGTGGTCGTGGGCACGCAGTCACTCCAGGTGCACAGGCGGCGGCATTGCCAAACTCGGGAGAGGTCAGGCGGACCTTGGACACACATTCATGCACAGATAAACTAGGTGAAAACGGGCAGCAAGACAGACTGCGTGATGCAGGGCCCCAGTGCCAGGAAGAGAAACCTAAAAGCACCCATTGAAAATACTTGTAGGGGCTGAGGTGCCAGGAGGGAGTCCTAGCCTCACAGGAGACTTCGTTGGGGAGACCCATGGGGTCCTGGAGCGTGCGCAGGCCTACCCACACAAAAATCAGCACCAGAAGGGCCCAATTTGATAGGGGAAAGAGGCTGAAGGGACTGGAATATGCAAGAGAGTGTGCAGAGCAAGCGCCATTACTCCCTCCCAGACCCTGCCCCCACATCCAACATCACAACCCAGCAACCAGGCTGCCCTGCCCTGGTGAACGCCTAAGGCTCTGCCCCTTACTACATCACAGCTGCAACCAGACAAAAACAACAACAACAACAACAACAACAACAACAAAAACCAAGGATGGCTCAAAAGGGAGAACAGACTGGGGCCCCAGAGCTAATTCAGCTGAGCAACCAGGAGGTGGTCAACCTATCAGATGCAGAGCTCATAGCACTGGTAGTCAACCTACCAGAAGCACAGTTTAAAGCTCTGGTGATAAGGAAGCTCACAGAATTGGTTGATTTTGGTCACAAACTAGAGGAACAAATGGAGGCTACAGTAAGTGAAATGAAGGAAAACACACAGGGAACCAATAGTGATGGGAGGAAAACTGGGACTCAAATCAATGGAGTGGACCAGAAGGAAGAAAGAAACAAACAGAAAAGAAGGAAGAAACAAGAATTCAAAAAAATAAGGAGAGGCTTAGGAACCTCCAGGACACCTTTAAATGTCCCAACATCCAAATTATAGGGGTACCAGAAGGGGAAAAGGAAGAACAACAAATGGAAAACTTATTTGAACAAATAATAAAGGAGAATTTCTCCAGTCTGGCAAAGGAAATACACTACCAGGAAGTCCAGGAAGCTCAGAGAGTCCCAAAGAAGGTGGACCCAAGGAGGAACACACCAAGGCACATCATAATTATATTAGCCAAGATTAAAATGAAGGAGAGAATTCCAGGAGCAGCAAGGGATAAGGGGACGGTCACCTACAAAGGAGTTCCCATCAGACTGTCAGCTGATTTCTCAAAAGAGACCTTACAGGCAAGAAGGACTGGAAAGAAGTATTCCAAGTCATGAAAGTCAAGGACCTACATCCAAGATTGCTCTATCCAGCAAAGCTGTCATTTAGAATGGAAGGGAAGATAAAATGCTTCTCAGATAAGGTCAAGTTCAAGGAGTTCATCATCACCAAGCCCTTATTATATGATATGTTGAAGGGACTTATCTAAGAAAAAGAAGATAATAAATAGGATAGTAAAAAGACAGCAAACTCACAGGTATTAACAACCACACCTAAAACAAAAGCCAACTAAGCAAACTACTACAACAGGAGCAGAAACACAGAAATGGAGATCACATGGAGGGTTAGCAACAGGGGAGTGGGAGGACGAGAGAGGGGGAAAAGGTACAGAGAACAAGTAGCACAGACGGTGAGTAGAAAATAGACAGGGGGAGGGCAAGAATAGTGTGGGAAATGTAGAAGCTAAAGAACTTATGACACATGGACATGAACTAAAGTGGGGAATGTGGGTGGGAGGGGGTGTGCAGGGTAGAGGGGAATGAAGGGGGGAAAATGGGACAACTGTAATAGCATAATCAATAAAATATATTTTT
>PVKU01017506.1:0-11297 GCA_004027475.1 Anoura caudifer
CTCACCCTCCTCCTTCTTTTCCTTCTTTTTTCTTCTGCTTCACCGTTATAATCATATGGGCCACATGAATTGTTGTGAAGTTAAATGAGATACAGCATTGAATTTCTTTAGAATACTGACCTACATTAAGTACACTTAGGTTGAATCAAGCCAAAGTGTGTTTCTTTTTGTATTATTGACCTCAAGCCACTTACAGAATGTAATAACTTAATTGTTCTTTGTCATCAAGGTTAAGGTAATACATAGTCCTATAGCACATATTTTTAAATCAAGATTCCCCATTTCCCTAGTGGCACTTTTATGTGAATAGTTCAAAACCTAGCAGAAACATGCATATGTTGGGAACCACCCTACCTGGTTTCAGGAGCTGTAAACCCCCCATGGCTAAGGCTGAGTGAGTGACCTTTGGACTGTAAGCCACTAAGGAGACAATGCTTATCTCCCTGGCAGGAGTGCCTCTTCTGGTTCATCCATAACTGGCCCCCAATGATTGGTCAGTTAGCCAAAGGCGGGTAAGATTCCCCAAGGGGGAACAACTTAAGACAGGCACAATCATGTGGAGACCCCCAAAAAGGACTTGGGGGCTACAGAAAAAGGGGATGATGGACCCTTGTCCCTTGGCTATCCTGACATAGCCTGAGTCTTCATTCTGTCTGCAAGAAGTCTTCCTAATCTCTCAGTTGCCTTGGTTACCCTGCCTGACTTAAGCCTGAGACAATGCCTTAAACTTGAAACAATGTTGGTGGTGGGTGCAGCACTGTGCTGGAAAGGGTGGATTCCCCAGGTGATCGGGGCTGAGAAAAAAATACATAAAATCCTGTGAAACCTGTTTTGCTGAGAATGCTCTCAATTAAATGATAAGGGTCTGAGCAGGAAATGAGTTTATTTCCCAAAGTTTTGTAGCCCTTTAGCTAACAGACCCTGACTCAGAATAGGCCCTTGTAGCTCTTTGGATGCTATCTATTGTTTGATCCTTACTGCCTGACAATGATTAATGAACTTTACCTGTATTCCTGTGCAAATTGAAACCCAATAAAAGCCTATCAGGGCAAAGGTCGGGGCACTCTGCCCTTGAGAGAGTAGTTGTGCTGTCCCTTTTGCTCCACAGGACTTAGTACTCTGTGTGAATTTGTCTCATGTGTCATCCACAATGGTGGACCCCACGAGCCGGGGTCTGCATCATGCATACAAACATAAAGGGTTATACTTAATACCCCCCAAACTTAGTAGTTAAGAACCATGTAAGTAGGAAAGCTCTCATAGAAGCTGTCTTTCCAACTCCAAATTGCTTAATTATTTACAAAATGCTTCTCCAATTTAGGTCTCTGACATTTTTTTTTCTTCTGCTGCCTGTTATCCAGGTAGGTTTTATAAAAGAATAACTCAGGGAAAAAGGTAAAAGTAGCCCATTCATTAACTGAAAAAAAGGGATAACTCATAAAATTATAAGACACTAAAAAAAGAAATTCAAGAAGATACAAATAAGTGGAAAGATATACTGTGTACATGGATAGGAAGAATCATCATCATTAAAGTGTCCATATTACCCAAAGCAATCTATATATTCAGTGCAATTTTTATCAAGGTACCAATGGCAGATTTCAGGAAACTAGAACAAATATTCCAAAAACTTATATGGAATCATAAAAGACACCAAGTAGCCACAACAATCTTGAGAAAGAACAAGTTTGGAGGAATCACACTACCTGCTACCAAACTATACTACAAGTGCATGGTAATCAAAACAACATGGTACTGGCATAAAAATAGACATCAGATCAATAGACCAGAATAGAGAACCCAGAAATAAATCCACCCCATTTTGGCCAATTAATATTTGACAGAGGAGGCAACATACAATGGGGTAAAGTAGTCTCTTCAACAAATAATGTTGGGAAAATTGGACAGATGTGCAAAAAAATGAAACTAGACCACCTTCTTACATTATACAGAAGATTAAACTCAAAATGGTTAAAAGACTTAAACATTAGTCACAAAACCATAAATATGCTAGACAAAAACATAAGCATAAAATCTCGGACATTTCTTGTAGCAATATTTTTTCTAGTATGTTGCCTCAGGCAAGGAAAACAAAGAAAAAATAAACAAATGGTACTACTTCACACTAAAATTTTTAGCACAGCAAAAGAAAGCATTAAGAAAATGAAAAAAAAAAACAATGAATAGAAGAAAATATTCACCAATGATACATTTGATAAGGGGTTACTATACAACACTTATAAAGAACTTAAACTCAACAACAAACAAACAAACAAAAAAACAAATCCAATTTAAAAGATAGGCCAAAGGCTTGAACAGACACTTCTCCACAGAGAGCATACAGATGGCCAATAGACATATGAACAGATGCTCAATGCCATTAATCACCAGAGAAATGCAAATTAAAACCACAATGAGATACCATCTCACACCTATCAGAATTGCTATTATCAATAAATCAACAAACAAGTGTTGGAGAGGATGCAGAGAAAAGGGAGCCCTTGTACACTGTTGGTGGGAATGCAGACTGGTGCAGACACTGTGGAGAAGAAGATGGAGTTTCCTCAAAAAATTAAAAATGGAACAGCCTTATGACCACCAATTCCACTTCTGGGAATATAACCAAAGAAATCTGAAACACTAATTTGAAAGAATATATGCATTTCTATGTTTATTGTAATGTTATTTATAGGAGCCAAAATCTGGAAATAGCCCAAGGGTCCATCATTGGATGAGTGGATAAAAAAAGCTGTGGTACATTTACACAATGGAATACTACATGGCCATAAAAAAGAATTAACTCACCTTTTATGACAGCATGGATAGACTTGGAGAATATTATACTAAGTAAAACAAGCCAGTCAAAGGAAGACAAGTACCATATAATTTCACTTATACATGTAATCTAATAAACTAAATAAGCTAACAAAATCGAAACAGACCCCTCGATACAGAGAACAGAGTGACAGATATCAGGTTTAGGGGGCAGGGTTAGAGGACTGGGTGAAAATGGTGAAGGGATTAAGCAAAACAAACAAACAAACAACTGTTAGATCCAGACAGCAGTGTGATTACCAGTGGAAAGAGGTGGGGAGGGAGCAAAGTAAAGAAGGGATAAATGGTGATGGAAGGGCACATGACTGAGGGTGGTGAACACACAATATCATACAATATTCAGATGCTGTATTGTAGCATTGTACACCTGAAGCCTGTATAATTTTATTCACCAGTGTCACCCAGTAAATTCAATTTTAAAAAAGACTAAACGGAAATATGTTTCTTATATGAAGTTATGCTCCCATGGCCAAATGCATGAGAAATTTAATCTCTTCTAAAGAACTTCTGTAGTGTTTATGAACGGAAACATTTTCAAATCAAATAGCTAAATATAAGAACATAGTTTTAAATATAAGAACAGGAATCATAGTTTTGGATCTGTTTGTTAGTTTTTCTCCTAAAGCACAAACTTTCTCTTCATGTGGTGTTAGCACACATTTTCCTGTCCAAGAGGTGAGCAATGGAATGGACAGATAAAGTGATATCCATAATAAAGAACAAAAGTAAAAAAATAAGATGAAATCAGCATTAAGGTTAGTACATCAATCACATGCCATGAGGTTGTATGTGGTTGCTAAAGATGGGCCACAGACTTAGTTCTGAGCTTCCTAGATATCAAAGCAAGAAAGATATATCATTTATTTATTCTTTCAAGAAATATAATCTGCTGGTATTTGCTTGGCTCCCTGGAGGATATTATAATCTTTTAAAGAAAAGTGCATGATTAAATATCTTATATAAAAGCCCAACAAGTTATTCAATAGAAGCACTTCTTTTTCCTATATTAAGAGCCAGAGAAAGTCCTCTTACAGATTTCTATAAAACAGGTTTAGTTAATTTTTATTATAATAGTAAATTTTACTATTGTGTGATGGCAAACAATTACAGTGAATCAGGGATGCAGCCATAATGAGGTACATAAGTACAGAGGAAACCTGGGATAAGGACTCCTGAGTCAGCCTGCAGGAATCAGAGAAGTCTTTAGGGCTAGTCAGCATTTAGGTCTGTCTTAAAAATTGATGAATTACCTAGCGGAACATCCTGGTATTCCAAGCAGAGAGAAAATGTAAATATAAGCCAAGAGAGAAAGGAATGTTTAGGGATTCTAAGTAGTTCAGGTTTGCATTTGTATAAATATTTTAAATTTTATTTTTATTTTTAGCAATAGATAAAGATGGCTGGGTAAGCAGGAAGTCAGACTATTACTAAGTGCTTTGAATATCATGGAAAAAATTTGATTTGCTACAAATTTAAGGCAATTGAGGAGTGACAATCAGATTTATAAGTTAGAAAGAATAGAGTGGGGAAATGCTGGAAAAGTTAGGGAAAGATTACAAGCTGGAGGAAAAGGAAACCAGAGTCAGAGGTGATTAGCTGGAACTTGATGTATAGCAATTATAACAGGACAAGAAAGATAAGAAGAGGCCTGGGAAATATTTAGGAGCTCAAATATTCATGCATTAATTTGATGGAGAAATTTCAACTCTTGCTGATGTAAACACAGAACAGTTTTATCTTTCAAAAACTGCTTCTAATTATACTCTTTTTTCTCCTGGGAAGTAGGCTGTTTTCATAACAGCTCAGTAAAATTTCATGATATTTTAGTCACTTGGACTCTTCAAACAGACTTTTATCCTATTCAAAATTATTCTTCTTTAGCACAGAACAGACTTATGGGAAGGGGTTGTCAGTTTTCTTCATTTTCCTCCCTCCCCCTTTCCTGTCGATGCATTCTGCAAGCCTGTGTCTATCAACGGCAGAGTGCAGGAGAGGGATGTTGTTGGTTTAGGTGAGCACCACAGGTTGGTTCTGGCAGGCACATTGTCCCCTTTCTGTTGGCCACTACCTCTCAGGGTAAAGCAGCCTGTGAGACAGACTGCCAAGTGTTGGTTCTCTTCTGAGGGAACATTTGTCTCTGTTGGGAGGATGTTACAAGGCCATCTCTTGCAGTCTTCTGACAGGGCAGATCTGGCTGACAGCCAGTTCTTCCTGTGGGGCTCCCTTCCTGCTCCTATTTCCAAGAATATTTGCTCATCCCACAACTTTTTTCCAGGTGAGGACCCTTAACCACTGAATTCCCATGGTACTCGGGATCATGGTTCTTGGTGGAAGAGCTAAAAATATGGCTTAGATCTCAGTCTCCAGTCTAAAGAAAGGAAATTTAGATTCACAACACCCTTACACAGAAATCCAGTCTGCGTACTGGTGCTCCCTGTCTCTGTTGCCCTGTTTTCTCTTGACTTTTCTTCACATCCCAAGACCATGGGATGCCCTGTCAGTTTGATGGCTCCACAACTTTCAGGCAGCTTCGCCAGTCCCTAGCTCAGTGTGATGTGGAAAGGGAAGTTTTGGACACCCGTAATCTTGTACAAGGACAGAAAAGTTGAATGTTCTCTTTTCTAGGGGAAGTGAGAAGTGGCTGGGAGGATTGCCAGGCTCTGCCTGTTGCTAACAGGAGGAACTACGTTTTCTTCTCCCAGTTTCTTCTTGTGCCTCTGGCTGACAGTGACCATTGAAGTAGATTCTGCTGTACCTGGGGGAAAAGTGAGTGACTCACCTGGAGAGAATAGATGAGGCCTTTAATGTGATGCCTTCTTCTACTGATTACTTCCAGGCACAGGAAAAAAATTTAGTTTCTATGTCATGCTATTTTCTCTTATATTAAGCTTTTGGAAATATTAAATGTAGATGTAAAGATCCATTTAAAATATCTGTAGAATATTTGCCTTGGGTAACTGAAGAAATGATAGCATCATCTACCAGGATGAATGACACAAAAACGATGATGATAGATGAGAATATCATCATTTTAGATGTGTTTAATTTAAAATGCTTTAGGGATAACCAGGTAGAGATATTCAGAGATTTGTTGGTTTCATCTATCTGTATTGCCAAAGAGAGAAACTTGAGCTGTAGGTTATAGATTTGAAAGTCATTGGCTCAGAGTTGAAACTATGGATATTGATTTTAGAAATACAAGATTTTCCGCAGCTAAAACAAGAACTTTACCTCTCTCACAAATTTGGAAATTTTCACAGAATTGTAGAACTTTATGAAGTAGATACCTCCAATGTCATCTATTTGGTTCCATTGATTTTTTTAAAGTGAGAGTACCTATCAAAGCTTCTACAATTTAATCTTAATATGGGCTTTTAATTCTCTGAAGATACTTTGAACAACACAATTTTTGTGTACTGTGTGAAAAAAATAACATATAGATGCATTTGTGTAGGAGTAAAGATTCTATAATGTTTGTACTTTGTGATCAAAGGAGAGATTTCGCCCTCTGATCCCAGTATCATTCTTTACGGTATGGGAACTAGGCAATTAAGACCACAGATTATTTTCTTGATGTCCATCACATTGATAAATCTTAGGCAGCTACATGAGTCCTTTAAAGGAAATAATAAATCTAATAAATGTACCTCAGTAACCATTTCAGACTATATTTATGTTCTGAAATCTGAAGATTTCATTAAGCTTTCTTAAGAGTTCTTACAGAGAATAAGAACTTAGCTTCAACTACATTTTCCCAACCTTATAAGATTTCTTATTGAGAGTCACAGATATTATTCTTTTCTTTTACTGACTGAGATTAAATTACACCAGCTCTTACAAGCAGAATGCTGCAGTATTATTGGCTGTAAATTTTCTTTCTATTATTTCCTAGGCAATTAACAAGGTTATTGTTATAAGAAGCCTTCCCAAATTAAACTGAATAAAAATTTTCACTATTTGTTATTATCTCAAGTTGTAGGAAATCATTTCTTACCTACTTACGGCATACCTGCACAAATGCAATTTAATTTTCTATACCACTTTAAGAAACTTTGGTTTGAATTTATAATTTTTTTTAAATTTTAAAGACTAGTTGATGCATTAGGTATAGAAACTGGGTTTAAAAGTATGCAAATGACTCTACCATGAATTTTATCCATCCAACTGATCAAATCAGCTAGTTACAAATCAATTATTGAACAATCTACAGGTTTTAGAAAAGACCTAATTGAGCTGATGGTTTCCAGTGCAATCATTAGCTACTCGGCTCTTTGGCTGCCCAACCCCCACTTTCATGATTCATGATGCCGTGACTGAGTTTGTGGTTCTATGTGGGCATACATATGCCTATAACCGGATATTGGTGCCAGAGGAAGAGATCACTATAGCTATCCAATAATTTAAAACCTGGTAAATGCTACAGGACAAGGGATATTTATAAAAAGCATAAATCCTGGAACATTATAGGCACCATTACGTTGAGAGTAACTAAAGTAAATCAGATTTTGGGGAAATTATTCAAGGTTGTAGGGTACGATGCTTTTGGCTTTTGATCAAAGCATGTAAAGAATCCAACCTTTATAACCTGTGACCCTTGTAACCTATTACTTAGTATTTCACTGTAGTGCCAGCTTTCAATAAGAAGTTGCACTTCAGCTGTGTTCTTTGATACAAAAGTACTTTTGATGTTCCTAAGACTTGTTAGAAACACACTGTCTGAGTATTAGGTAAACATGTATAGGTTGCCTTTAATATGGATCCCTGCAGATAGGGTCTCTATTACGTTAAATATACCTAGGGCATGTTTCCTTAGACATTTTCCTTCCTCTTTAAAAGAAACTTAAAAAAAAAAATACCAAAATTCCTTTCATTTGAACTTTTCTAGTTACTTGTCTTTCTTCCACTTTTTGTAAATTAACACTGACCATGGCCTCCAAAAACAATGCAGTTAAATGTCATCAGAAACTGCTAGTAGAAATAAAGAAATATACTTTTTCACAACATCTTCAGCTTTTTTCTGTTGATATTCTCTTTCTCTTCCCCCCTACAAATATTCTCTTTCAGAAAGTTATCATCTGATCAACAATGGTCCTATAAATTTAAAGTCTAATTATGGTTCTCATGTATTCCTACTGACAAGTCATACTGTAAATAAACACAGAAATAATAGAAAAGAAACTGCATATAACTAAAACCATAATTTCTCGAGAATTATTGTGACACACATTTTTGTGTGTGTTTGTGAATGTGTGATGTACAGATACTTTTATTATCATTCTTAACCCCCCATGAACCAATTGGAGAAAAAATTTAAAACATCAGAAAGCCTCTAATACAATTAGAAAAATAAATTAAAATATATTCACTTTTGAAGGTTCTGATATCTTTTTATGCATTGAAGAAAAAGACATGATAGAGGCCTGTCTGGTATGGCTCAATGGACTGAGTGCTGGCCTTTGGACCCAGGGGTCACTGATTCGTTCAATTCCCAGTCAAAGCACATGTCTGAGTTTCAAGCAGGTCCCTGGTTGGGGGAATGCACTAGGCAACCAATCCATGTATCTCTCCCTCTTTCCTTCTCCCTTCCCCCTCTCTATAAATAAACAAACAAACAAATAAATAAAATTAAAGGGAAGGAAAAAGACATGCTAGAGTCACACTGTCCAATACAACACTTGCTGTGTTTAGCACTTGTATGTGACTAGTGCAAATTAAAACACACTGTAAGTAAAAATATATATACTCTGGATTTCAACTATTTAGCATAGAAAAAAAGAATGGGAAACATTAAGTTTTTGGTGTTGATTAAATGTTGAAATGATAATATTTTGGAAATATTAGGTTAAATAAAAGTTATCAAATTAAGAACACCTGTTTCTTCTTACTTTTTAATATAGCTACAAGAAAATTTGAAATTATATATATATACTCAAATTATATTTCCATTGGATTGTCCTACATTAAAAAATTTATTTTTTTGCACAGAGAAGCCTGAGCGAATTTAAGTCACTTTGCTCTAAAACATGATTGGAAAGAATTAGTGCATTCTGAATTATAAAATGTTTGCTGAAGGATGGTATTCTTGCAGAATCATGGATAAGTACATGTTAGTGATTTAATAAATATAGTGCCTATTGCGTTGATACATAAAACCAGGATTTGTCTCCTTCACCTATTAAGGTATTGTCTGGCACTGACTATATTTAACTTCAGAGAAGTGATGAACCACTCGATTCCAGAGAACAACAATAAACATTCATCTCTGAATTTTAAAAGTCTAGAACTTGGGACATAAACAAAAGATTTAGGAGGATACCCTAAGCAGTCTGAGTTAATTTTTGTCTCTAAAACCAGATAAAGCTTACCCCAGCTGGGGGTATGGGGGAGAGAGAGAGAGAAAGAAGATGTAAGAAAGTTCAGATAGCATCAAATGCCATGGGAAGGGGCCTGTGCCCTGCATTTCATGTAAGCCACCAACCTGGGAGTGGCCAGTGGAAATAAAAAAAATCCACACAGGGGACCTGAGTCTTATGCAAGCAAGTCACAAGGTCCCAGAGTTCTGGCTTGAACCCAGCCTGGCACTGGGGCTGTAAGATAGACCGAGAAGGCAGATTATTTGAGAAGAACCTTATTTAGCCCCACTATGTTTCCAGAGGCCCCAAAAAGTCATGAAAGAGAAAACCTGAGTGTTTCCAAGAGAAGCAGGGAAGTAACAGAGAGCTGGACAAGGGTGAGAGATGTCGAAGTAGCAGCCAGTGTGGATGGAGCAGCAAGGACAGGCTGGGACTCTGTACATCTCAGTGGAGGACTGAAGAACCAAGGCCAGATTCTCTTCTGAGTCTGTGAGCTGATTGCTAGTTTCAGGATTCCTGGAATAAATATGCAATTTGGGGAGAAAAAGAAAGAAGTGAAAGTCTGAAATAGAAATTAGGTTATCTGGGAAAAAATAAAGGAGATTATATTTTCTACATACCTAAGTTTAATCTCATGAACTGTAGATCTCTGCTCTGTGATCAATGAGGTAGCGAAGATTGTGAACTAGTTAAAAATTATGGATGATTTGGAAAAGCTTTTATTTAGTCTATTTTATGAGCATATATCTTACCAGTAAAGAAAAGAGTTTTAAATACACTTTGTTTGTCTCTAGTGGCCAATCTAGTGTGTAAGGACCATCGTATGTGATGTTGCATTTGTTTGTTTGTTTCTCTTAGGGAATAGTTCTCTTTATACATTCATCTTTTTTCTTAATGACCTAATTTTTTATGAAGAGTCCAGAACAGTTTTCTCATAAAATGTTCCACATTCTGAATTTATTTCTTCATTGTGTAGTTTAATATTTTCTCCTACATCTTGTGTTTTCCTAGAAATTGAAGGTTAGGTCCACAGGCTTGATTAGATGCAGTGTAAACATTTTTTTCTTTTTTTGGCGAGAATACAGCATGGGTGACATTGTGCGTTTCACATTGTATCACATCTGTGCTGGCATACGTCAGGTTGTCTCCCATTTGCTCCTTTGGGAAGGTGGCTACAGCCAGATCTTTCCACTCTAAAGACACATGTTCCACGTTGCAATAAGTAAGTCATCTATGGGGTTATCGGGATTATTTCAGACTTTTTCTAACTCCATTCATCATCCTTCCTTCATTGCTTGGGTTCTTAACTAATTGCTTACCTCAAAGAAGTTATTTCCTCTCCTGGAAGCTTCCATTTTTCCCTTCCATTAACTAAGAACAAACATAAGTTAGCTCTTAGGAGTTAGTGAAGTAAAGTGCATGAAACAGTTCTGTAAATTGCACGGTGGTTTGCAATTGGAAGCTGTCTTTATTCCTATAAAAATGTAGTGTCAGACAGCGCTCTGCAGAGTCTAGTCATTCAGAAGTGGCGGCGTTCTGGTACATGCTCAACAACCAGCTCTCCAAAGAGAAAGGCCTGCTGTTTAAATTGTGCCAATTTCTGCAGTGTGAATACTCCCACCCTGGCCAATTTCAAGCTACCAACTCAATGTCAACCAGACTGCAAAATTCCAGAAAATGTAACAATCCACTCATTTGAGCTTGAAAAAGCCAGTTCCAGCGCACCACTGAGAGGAAGGTTGCAGAGGGCCGGTTGCCAGATTTAGCAAGTAAAAAGACACCAACAAAATCAACATCTAGGACATACTGAACAGTCATTGGTTATATATCTGAATTCACATTTAACCAAGTGTCCTGTATTTTATCTGGCAGCTCTATGTAGAGGGTGTGTGTGTGTGTGTGTGTGTGTGTGTGTGTGTGTGTGTGTGTCTGTTTAGGGGTGTAAGTGAAGGGCCTGATAAGACAGATTTCCATATTCACCCTTTTTCCCTAACAGCCTCAACCAGAGGTTCTGCCTTTGTTTGCTTTATTTACATGTTTGTCTTTCTTTCTTTCTTTCTTTCTTTCTTTCTTTCTTTCTTTCTTTCTTTCTTTCTTTCTTTCTTTCTT
>PVKU01017507.1:0-11307 GCA_004027475.1 Anoura caudifer
GTTAGTATAACAAGAACAATTTGTATGACATCGATGTAACTGGGGAGCCAAGGAGAATGGACTGGAATGCTCATGCATGAACAATGATGACTTCGCTGTACTAGTCATTGGGAGCAGTAGTTGCCACTGAGTGAGCATGTGTACTGTGTGACCATTGCATTCAGTGACTGAGCCAGTAGAGCAATGAATCTGCATCTAATTTTTCATTAAGCTTGAACATTCCTCCATGAAAATATTCAGATGATTCAGAAGGCTGTAGCTGTGGGCAGCTGGTGATTGGCAGCTTCATCATGGCAACATGCCCACTCATGTATTATGTCTCATGAAGAGTTGTATGGTGAAATATCAAATCACCCAGGTGACTCAGCCCTGCTACAGCTCAGATTTGGCACCCTGTGATGTCTGGCTTTTCCCCAAACTAAAATCACCTTTGAAAGAGAAGCGGCTTCAGACCCTCAGTAATATTCAGGAAAATATGATGGTGTAGCTGATGGTGATTGGGAGAACTGTGTGAGGTCCCAACGTGCCTAGTTTGAAGGGGACTGAGGTGCCATCATCCTATGTACAGTGTTTCTTGTATCTTCTTGAATAAATGTCTCTATTTTTCATATTACATGGCTGGATACATTCTGGACAGACCTTGTCTATATAGGTAGACAGCTATATATGTATGTATGCATATATATTGCATATATGTAATGTATATATAATATTATCTGCTACAAATATAAATATAAATTTTATGTATATTAAATGTGTATGTACATTTCTGATTTATAACCATTCCTTTCTTTCAGTTTCTATCTTACACTTTTCATTGCTTATTAGACTTTTTAGCTTGATGGCCTGACCATGTTAGTATCTCAAACGCAATGGCAGAGGTTGCAGTAAACATTCATCTCTATTTACTTTTCAGTGCATAGGAACATGCCTGATTTCTGAATGTTAATTTTGTACCTTGCAACTTTACCACATTTTTTAAGTTCTAACAGTTCTCTGATGCAGTCTTTCAGATTTTCTCTCTATAAGATCACATCATCTGCAAACAGAGACAGTTTTACTTCTTCCTTTCTGAGTTGGATGCCTTTTTTTCCTTTTCCTGGACTAACTGCTCTAGCTAGGACTTCCAGGACCAGACTGAGCAGAAGTGGTGAGAGTGGGTACCCTTTTCTTGTCCCTGATCTTAGAGGAAAAGCTTTTAGCCTTTCCTGTTGAGTATGTTGTTAGCTGTGAGCTTGTCATATCTGGCCTTTATGATGTTGAGGTGCATTCCTTCTACATGTATTTTGTTGAGAGTCCTTATTAGGAAGGGGTACTGAACTTTGTCAAGTGCTTTTCTGCATCTATTGAAATGAGCATTTGATTTTTGTCTTTCATTCTATTATGTAGCATATTAGAGTTATTGATCTGTGTACATTGAAATATACTGGCATCCCAGACAAAGATTCTACTGGATAGATAGGATCTACTACATAGATCCTTTTAATGTACTGCTGAATTTGGTTTGCTCTATTTTGTTGAGAATTTTGAACTCTATACTCATAAGGTATTTTGGTGGTAGTTTTTTTTGTAGTGTCCTCCTTATCTGGCTTTGGTATCAAGATAATGCTGGCCTCATAAAATAAGTTTGGGAGTGTTCCTGCCTCTTCAGTTTTTTTGAATTATTAGTGAAGACTGGTATAAATTCTTTAAATGTTTGATAGAACTTACCAGTGAATCAATGTATCTGGTGCTGGGCTTTTCTTTGTTGGGAGGCTTTTGATTACTGATTCAACCTCCTTACTTGTCATTGGTCTGTTTGGATTTTCAGTTTCTTTATAATCTAGATGGACTTGGTAGGTTGTATGTTTGTAGAAATTTATCTATTTCTTCTAGGTTGCCCAAGTTGTCAGTATATGATTGTTTATAGTAGTATTTTATATTATTTGTATTTCTGTGGTATCAGTGGCCATGTCTCCTATTTTATTTCTGGTTTTATTTATTTGAGTCTGTCTCTTTTCTGAGTCTAGCTAAAAACTTGTCAATTTTGGTTTCCTTTTAAAAAACCAGCTCTTAATTTCACAGATATTTTCTATTGTTTCTCTATTCTCTATTTTGTTTATTTCTGCTCTGCTGTTTATTTCCTCCATTCTGCTAACTTTGGGCTAGTTTTTCTTTTTCTACTTCCTGAAAAAGTAACTTAAAACAGCCAATCCAACTTACAATAGCTATAAAAATGATAAAATACTTAGGAATAAATTGAATCAAGGAGGTGAAAAGCCTGTACAGTGGAAATCATAAAATTTTGATGAAAAAAATTGAAGAACAAATAAATAGAAAGATATTCTACATCCATGGATCAATATGTAAAATAAGAAAAGGACATTTAATTGAAATGCATCTTTTAAATCAAACGTATGTTTACACTTTGTTTTCATTGTGTGCCTACTATTAAAAGCAATACTTCTTGAAATGCTTTCTAAGAAACATAAGAAAATAAAAAAATCTTATCAGTTAATTAAAGATATTATTATAGTTGCAGTAGATTTTTAAAGTTTGAATTATTTCTTTGGTTTACCTTGCCTGGGGGGCAGGTATAGCAGATAAAATATTGCTACGAGCAATGTCTGAGATGTTACTGCCTGTGTTGTCATGTAGGGTTTTTATGGTTTTGGGTCTAACATTTAAGTCTTTACTCCATTTTGAATTTATTATTGGATGTGGTGTAAGAAGGTGGTCTAATTTCATTTTTCTGCATGTATCTGTCCAATTTTCTCAAACCAGTTTTTATATAAACTGTCATTAGCCCATTGTATGTGCTCACTTCCTCTGCCTAATATTAACTGACCATACTGGTGTGGGTTTCTTTTGGGGCCCTCTATTTTGTTCCATGGATGTCTGTGGCTCTTTTTGTGCCAGTTCCATGTTGTTTGCATTACTATGGTATTATAGTGTAGTTTGATATTACGTACTATGATTCCTCCAACTTTGTTCTTCTTTCTCAAGATCACTCTTGCTATGCAGGGCCTTTTGTGGTTCCATATAAATTTTTGTGGTTCCATATAAATTTTTGAAATATTTGTTCTAGTTCTGTGAAATACATCATAGGTACCTTGATAGGAATTGCATTGGATCTATAGATTGTTTTGGGTACTATGGGTATTTTAATGATGTTAATTCTTCCTATTCATGAACAGGGCAGGTTTTTCCACTTATTTGTACCTTCTTCAAATTCTTTCTTCAGTGCTTCATAAAGTATTGAGTGTGGGTTTTTTATATCCTTGGTGAAATTTATTCCTAGGTAGTATATATATTTTGATGCAATTGTAAATGGTATTGTTTTCTTAGTTTCCCTTTCTGATTGTTCATTTTTGGTGTATTTAAATACAACTGATTTCTGTATATTAATTTTTTATCCTGTTACTCTACTGAATTCAGAGATCACTTCTAGTAGTTTCTTGTTAGAATCTTTAGGGTTCTCTATATACAGGATCATGTGATTTTCATGTCCACTTGTCTGCCTGTTGAAATCAGGTGTATGTAGTTGAACAGGTGTAGTCGAATCCTGGATGCAGGAGGTTGCTCCATGGATCTCACATGAGAGGACCCCTGAGGTCCTTATCTGTTGGCACCCACTTTAGCAGCTGCTCAGCCTCCCTCATCCATGTGGACCCAGATTGGTGGGTCCTATCCCCTCTCCATGGATAACAGTGTTTTTACCAGTTCCCAGCTGTTTCATTAGTGCTCTGGTGGGTAGTCTGGAAAACACATCTGTGGAAAATTGTGCAAGAATTTCTGTGGGGTAGCCCCCTAGGATGAGCACTGCCCGGTGAAGGTGAGCACCTGTGAAAGGTGCACAGGTCCTGCACACTGTTCTCCCAGAGGAGGCGCCTCTCCCTTTATCTCTGCAGGGATCTGCTGGGGCCTCTGCTTCCTCACTCTGTGCCCAGGGCTGGTTGCTCCAGACCAGGAGCCTGCCAGTCAGATGGGGACAGTGCTCTTTCCCGAGTGTTGACAGTGCGTGGGTCCCCATCGGGGAGGTCAGGAGCCTCTGACAGGCAGTGTCCTGAGCACTGCCTCTCGCTGGAAGTGCACGTGCTTGCCCCTCATCCCTTTGGAGAACACAGACTTTCGAGAGTTTGCTGCACAACAGGAATGTTAAACTATTGTCTGGCCTTGAGTGTGAGGAATGTTTTCCAGCCTGTGGTTTGTGTTTCCAGAATTCTGCATTTTTCTTGTTTTTGTTTTGGGCACAGGAAGAGCCAGCCATTGCCTGCCTGGCTTCAGCCCTGCAGACAAAATTAGCAAAGAGGTCTCTACCTCGACATTATGCACACATTGCCCAAAGGGCTTCATTTCTTTATATCTGATCTCTAATACATCTGGGATATTTCTTTAAATAACAAAAATATGTGAGCAAGGCAAAAAGCTACCCACTGTAACATTCCATCTATAGGAATCATCCAGTAGGGGAAAAGAAAGACACAGAACAGATTGGGAGTTGCCAGGGATGGGGAGTGGGGCGCAGCACTTTTGGTGCAGGGTATTCTTTGGGGGTGACAGACATCATCAAATTGATAGAAATGATGTTTGCACATCATGTGAATGGACATCATATAAATGGCACAAGATATAATAATAACAAAATGTTTTATTTAATAATTCCATAGAAGCCCACCCTGAATCGAAGAAACAAGAAACTAGAAGAATAAAGTCACAAAGGTTAGGTAAAACTATTTTGGGGGAGTGGGATAGCTAATAAAAATCAGCTCTCGGACTGAGTCTAGAGTATTTTCTAGATACATATCTTCCTCCTTGGCAGGAACAAGGGCAGGATCAAGGAAGGATATTTCAAGCGAGTATTGTAGGTAGAGCTGCATGAGGGCAGCAGCCGGCTCCATGTGGGTCACAGGAGTCTTCTAGTTCCATCATGCCCAAGAGGCATCCAGGTCAGTAGACTACCTTGGGAGGTCGAGGGACATGGTTCCTGAGACTGTTGATTGCAGACAGCGATTACTGCCTTGAGTGAGTCCTGGGTGGATGGGGCACCCTGTCCCTCACCACCGGTGAGGGGCTGGGACCTTCACTCATGGGGGCTTCCATCTGGCCAGATGCTGGAGTTGTGAGAGGAGAAGATATCATCAGATATTGCAAACACAGAACAGCCACCCAGAGATACCGATCATAACGTCACCCCACAGGATGCCTTCCTTACAGATAGTCCAGCAGATTTCATGGTCTGAGGCCTGTCCTTGCCCCTGCCCAGCAGCTCGAGAGTTCACTGTGTATCTGGCACTTATTTTTTCCAGTAAGCTGGCCATCTACTCCAATATCCCACAAGGACCTCGCCCCAGCTCTTACCTTTTGCCCCAGACTCCTGCCTGTCTCCGACTCCTCTGATGGCATCAGGAGGGAAAACAGCCTGTTCCACCTTCGCCATAAAGGACTTCTTCTTTCTACGACGTCCCTGGGACTTGGACCTCTTGGGCGTATTGTGGTCACTGGAGTGTCCTGGATCACCAGATAGGTGTCTGCGTTCCATGATGGCAGTCTTGAGTGAGCCCTGGGTGGATGGTGCACGCTGCCCCTCACCACCGGTGAGGGGGCTGGAAACATCACTCCTGAGGTTTTCCATGTGGCCATGTGCTGGAGCTGTGAGAGGAGAAAATATCACTCTCATGCCTATATCCCATGGCCCCAAAACGCAAAACACAGCTCGAGACTTGCAGAGATACCACTCATGAGGTCCCCATCCTAGACTCCTTCCCAGAAGAGGGCCCAACAGATTTCCTGGTCTGAGGCCTGTCTTTGCACCTGCCCATGGGCTCAACTGCTCACTTTGTGTCTGGCACCTACTCTTCCCGATAACCTGGCCACCAACTCCTCCACCCAATGTACCTTCCCCAACTCTAACCCTTAGGCCCTTACTCCTGGAACTGTTGCTTTTGTGGTCCAGCCTGCTTGACAGGTGGCAGCCTGCTCCACCTGGGTCACAGGAGTCCTCTTTCTCCACAGTGCTCTTGAGCCTTCGAGGGCTGTGGCATATCCCATGTGGTCGAGGGATATGGTGTCCCAGATGACCGACTGCCACCCACAACTGCTGAGTTGAGTGAGCCCTGAGTGGATGGGGCACTGTGCCCCTCTCCACCTGTGAGGTAGCTGGGATCTTCACTCTTGGATGCTTCCATCTGGCCAGGTGCTGGAGTTGTGGCAGTAGAAAATACCACTCACATTCTTGTATTCCGATGGCCCCTCAAACACAGAACAGAGCCAGAGCCAGAACCACCCAGAGATGACACTCATAACAACCCCCACCGGGATACCCTTCCTGCAGATAGTCCAGCAGATTTCGTTGTCTGAGGCCTGTCTTTGCCCCTGTCCAGTGGCTTGAGTGCTTGCTGTGTTTCTGGCACAGACTCTTCCTGATAAGCTAGCCACTGCCTCTTGCACCATCCCAAATGATCCTCTCTCCAACTCTAACCCTTAGGCCCTGACTCCTGGGTCCCTTTCTATTGTGATCCAGCTGCTGGAGAGGCAGCAGCCTGCTCCACCTGGGCCACAGGAGTCTTCTTGTTTCCACAGTACCCTTGGGCCTTCTAGGGCTGTGTCATATCCCATGTGGTTGAGGGACATGGTATCCCAGATGGATAACCACCACCTGCAACTGCTGAGTTGAGTGAGCCTTGGGTGGATGGGGCAGTGCCCCTCACCACTGGTGATGGGTCTGGGATATTCACTCTTGGGGGCTTCCATCTGGCCAGGTGCTAGAGTTTGAGAAGAGACGATAATCACTCACATGCCTACATCCCAAAGGCCCATGAAGACAGACGACAGCCAGAGCCACCCAGAGATGCCACTCATAATGTTCCCCCACTAGGGTGTCCTACCCACAGACAGTGCAGCAGATTTCATGGTCTGAGGCCTGACTTTGCCTCTGCCCAGCTGCTGGACGGCTGGAGTGCTCCCTGTGAGCCTGACACCTACTCTTCCTAATGCTGGCCACCAACTCCTCCACCATCCCACCATGATGTCTGCCAACTCTGAGCTTTTGGCTCTGACTCCTGGGTCCGTTGTTCTTGTGATCCAGTGGTTTGAAGGGCAGCAGCCTGCTTTACCTGGGCATGAGGAGTCTTCTTGTTTGCATGGTGCCCTCACTCCTCTGAGCGCTGTGGCATATCCTGTGCGATCTAGAGACATGATGTCCCAGGTGGCTGACCGCTGCCCTTGACCACTGCCTTGAGTGAGCCCTAGGTGGATGGGGAACCATGACTTCACCACTGGTGAGGGGACTGAGATCTTTACTCTTGGGAGCTTTCATGGGACCAGGTGCTGGAGTTGCGAGAGGAGATTTCACTCCTATGCCTATACCCCAATGGCCCCATGAACACAGATGACAGCTAGAGCCACCCAGAGACGCCGCTCATAACATCCCCCCACCAGGATGCCCTCCCTGTAGACAGTGCAGCAGATTTCATGGTCTGAGGCCTGTCTTTGCCCCTGCTCAGCTGCTGGAGTGTTGGCTGTGTGTCTGTCTCATATTGTTTCAGATAAGCTGGCCTCCAACTCCACTGCCATCCCACCACAACCTCCCTCAACTTGAACCTTTTGGCCCTGACTCCTGGGTCTGTTGTTCTTGTGGTTTGGCTGCTTGAGGGGTGGCAGCCTGCTTCCCCTGGGCCACAGGAGACTTCTTGTTTCCCCGGCGCCCCTGAGCCTTCCAGGACACTGGCATATCCTGTGCGGTTGAGTGACATTATTCCCCAGATGCATGACTGCTGCCTGCTACTGCTGCCTTGAGTGAGCCCTGGGTGGATGGGGCACAGTGCACCTCACCACCAGCGGGGGGCTGGGATCTTCACTCTTGTGCGCTTCCATCTGACCAGGTGCTGGAGTTGTGAGAGGAGAAGATATCATTCATGTGCCTACATGTCAATGGCCCTGTAAACACAGAACTCAGCCACAGCCTTCCAGAGATGCAGCTTATAAGGTCCCCATCCAGGGTACCCTGCCACAGCCATTGCAGCAGATTTTGTGGTCTGAGGCCTTTCTTTGCCCCTGCCCAGTGGCTTGAGTACTCGCTGTGTCTGGCACCTACTCTTCCCCATTACATGGCCACCAACTACTCTGCCATTCCACCGTGACCTCCCTCAAGTCGAACCTTTTGGCTCTGACTCCTGTGTCAGTTGCTCTTGTGTCTTGTGCTCTTATGGTGGCAGCCTGCTCCACCGGGGCCACAGGAGCCGTCTTGTTTCTTCAGTGTCCCTGAACTGTCAAGGTATATTCTGGGTGGTCAGGGGACATGGTTTCCCTGACTGCTAACCATGACCCCCAACCATTGCCTTTAGTGAGCCCTGGGTAGATGGAGCACCCTGCCCCTCACCAGTGGTGGTGGGGCTGGGATCTCCACTGTTGGGGGCTTCCATCTGGCCAGGCACTGAAGTTTTGAGAGGAGAAGATATCAGTCATGTGCTAACACTCAATGGCCCTGTAAACACAGAACTCAGCCAGAGCCGTCCAGAGTCACTGCTCATATGGTATTCCCCCCTCACCCCCAGATGCCCTTTACGAGGAGGATTTAGTACATAGCTGGTTAGAGGCAGTTTTTGATTTTTGGTCATGCATCTTAGTGTTCATTTTTTCTCTGACCTGTTCTCCTCACCACAACTCACTTGCTCTACTCCCATCTACCCCTACTTCCCCCACCTTGTCACCCTTTGACTCCATCTCTTTGGCATTCTGGATGTCTGGCCCTTTATGTTTCAGGTGGGCAAGTTGCTCCATTTTGGGATTGTAACCCTCTTTCTGTGGAGCCTGGGAAGCTTCAGGCAAGTTGTTTTCTTTCCATGAAAGGGCCCTGGGTGCCCAGGATCCTGGGTGGCAGCAGGGATTTCATGGTTACCATCATTGTCATTGGTATGGAGCTCTTTGCCCTCATGGGAGGAGGTAGGCCATGTTTTTTCCTCGATCACCTGTTTTTCCAGAACTGCATTTGAAGTCTGTAATGACAGTGGCTGGGAGCCAGGTGGGAGGCCTCAAGCCTTACTCGGCACTAGTCACTGCTGCTTCTGCCCACGGGACCTTCCACTTCAGCGTCAGGCCCAGCCCTGTGTTTGCACAGACCTCCACCAGGAAAGTTAGATTCACCTCCAGGGCTCAGGATAAACCTTGTGCAAAAGGTCCCATCCATACTCCACATCCAACCTGCAAGGCTTGACCTAGTGTGTGAGTATAAGCAGCCCACCAGTATTCTCATTGGGTCTTCATAAATGCACACACACACATACACACACACTCATTTACACAAAGGTGTCTTAGGGCTGCTCAGGTGTGATCTGAGTGTTGGCCTGGTCTGAACAAAACCACCCTGGTCCTCCCTCCTTTACCTCAGTTTTGGTCCGTGAAAAGGGACACAGACATCTGCGATGTCCACTTTTCTCCTCACTGCCTCCTCTTGTGAGGCCATGTCCTCGGGATGTCCCCACACAGCAGCAAAACATGTTCACCCTCTAAACATCCCTAAGCAAATGACCAGGGTAGGGGCAGCTTTAGAACGTGGTTGCCAGGTTACCAGGGTTCCAAGTTCCCTCAGATTCTTTTGTGAGGTCACTGCCCGGGTCCCTTACCCCGAGCATCTTCTGAGACAAGAGCAATGACTTCACTTTTTAAAAAATATATTTTATTGATTATGTTATTACAGTTGTCCCATTTCTCCCCCATCATTCCCCTCCAACCTGCACACCCCCTCCCACCACATTCCCCCCGTTTAGTTCATGTCCCTGTGTCATAAGTTCTTTACTTTCTACATTTCCCACACTATTCTTGCCCTCCCCCTGTCTATTTTCTACCCACTGTCTATGCTACTTATTTTCTGTACCTTTCCCCCTCTCTCCTCCTCCCACTCCCCTGTTGTTAACCCTCCATGTGATCTCACTTCTGAGTTTCTGTTCCTGTTCTGTTTGCTTAGTTTGCTTTTGTTTTAGATGTGGTTGTTAATATCTGTGAGTTTGCTGTCTTTTTACTGTCCTATTTTTTAATCTTCTTTTTCTTAGATAAGTCCATATAATGTTTCATATAATAAGGGCTTGGTGATGATGAATTCCTTTAACTTGACCTTATCAGAGAAGCACTTTATCTTCCCTTCCATTCTAAATGACAGTTTTGCTGGATAGAGCAATCTTGGATGCAGGTCCTTGACTTTCATGACTTGGAATACTTCTTTCCAGCCCCTTCTTGCCTGTAGTAACTTCACTTTCTAATGACCAGTCACCTTACTACACCGAGCGGTAACATTCTAAGACTGCCCCTACCCAGCTCTCTTGGCTAGAGACATTTGCGTCAGAGGTTGTCTTCTTGTTGTCTGCCCACCTCCCAAGGCTGCTGCAGGTGCAGCAGCTGGTCAGTGAAGACTCTGTCCCTGTCTCCACCAGTGACGGGCAGATGTGCCTCAGCAGCCAGGGCCAGAGCAGGCCAGAAGTGACTGTGGCCACCTGGGGGTCTGGGAAACCAGGGCCCCTGGGTGGACGGAGAAGGACTCCTCCTCCAAAGGCACCCAGGATCTCCAGGCAGCTCATGATTTCCAACTGCAACCTGGAGCACGGTGCCCCTGTTAAATGAGCTGAGCCAGATGACCTGGAGCCCAAGGAGGCAGAGCCCAAGGGTGAAAGAGCCCAAGGGAGGTGGGGTTGGCATAGGGGAGGAGGTTGATGTGTGTTTATGGGGTTAGAAATTTTTGTTATTTGGGGATTTTGGAGGGTGTTTCATCTTTTCTTTTTTATCTTTTCATCCTTCATTTTTCCATGGTGTGATTCATTTTATTTTATAAGTAAAAGTTATTGTTTATATTGTAATCTGTGCCATTCCTGAGCATGAAAAGAGTTACATTTGGGGCCATGGGGGATGTGGAGCAGCAACACAACATTTAATAAAATATGAAGTTAAAGTAATGCTGTTTTTGACCTTGAAAATGGAATATGAAGAATAAGGGAATAAATATCTAGCAATCCAATTTGCAGTAGGAATTTATATAGAGAGCAGAACACTAAATTGCACAATGAAGATCAATGGAAGTTTAAAATTTTGAATGCAGGATTAAAAGTAAAACCATTCTTAACTTTTAAAAGAATACAGATGCATTAGTCCCTAAATAATTAGTTTTTATATTTTCTTGGTCGATTGAGATGGCAAATTGCCTTCTGCAATTATGGTAACTTTACTTAAAATAAAGACTTACACCTGGAAAGAAAAGTGTTCATTCACTGAAAATAAAAATAGTAACAATATAAAATGTCTACCACATTCTTTTGCACACCAAAAAAAAAAAAAAAAAAA
>PVKU01017508.1:0-11279 GCA_004027475.1 Anoura caudifer
CCCCTTCCCCTTCCCTTCAGTGTGATGGGGAAGCTGGGGCTGGAGATGGGAAGCTTTCTCCTACTTTTTCGTCCCGTGATCATTAGGTTTGCTGATAAGCAGGATATTAATTAAAGGGACAAAGTGTATGCTTCCAAGGGTGATTACCGTTACTGTAAATCAGACTTAATGGCAGCAGAAACTCATTAGGGATTCATTTCCTAATGATAATGAATTGGTTGGAGCAGATGTCAGATGTGCCGTGATGGTAATTCTAATTCCGGGCTCCGGAAGGGGCCAGCGTCCGGGACAGAGGAGCCTGGGGCCAGTGCCCTTCCGGAGGTGTGGGCCTCCGCTCTGCTGCTGGGCTGGGCTTGTCATGCCTCCCTCCAGGCCACACACCAGCTGCCGTGTCTCTTGACTACCACCTCCCGTGGAAGTTTTCCCTGACTGCTCCAGGTAGGCTCTGGCCCCCCGGGCTCCTGAAACACTGACCACATTGCCGTTCCCTTGGGGTCAGGAATGGGCTTAACTCCATCTCTGCAGGTCCAGCACCTGACACAGAGTTAGCTCCCCGGGAGCTGCCTGAGTTGATGGGGTGCTAAGTGAGCAGGTGGATGTTTTGCCGAAGGCATCCAACAGGGCTTACGCTGCAGCTCACTGTTTCTGTTGGGAACTGGGGACCAGAGAAGAACCACCTGGGACAGGCAGGGTGGGCCACCTGGTTGCCTGGAACATTAGGCCTTGTCATATGGACTGAGGTGAGTCCGGGTTCTTCCTGGGCACTTGGATCCCTGGACTAGGTATGTCCTGGGTCTTGTGAAGTTCAAGGAGATTAACCTTGGCAGTGGGGGTAGAGGGCCTCAAGCACGTTGCTACGCCCAGTTTCCTCACCTATGTCCCTGGTTACGTGGGGACATGGATGAATGCATGTCATGCTCAAGCCCTTAGCACAGTGCTTGGCGCCTGGTAGGCGCTCAGCAAATACTGGCATTATTATTATTATTTTGCTGAACTGATAAGGTGGAATCCCTGAGCTTGTGATGGGAGGAGAGTGTCTGTGTCTATAGACAAACACCCAGGTGCAGGCTTGGGAAGGGCATGGCGAGGCGTGGGGGGAAGAGAAGGAGAGGCGGGAAAACAAACAGGCCCAGGAAGGGCTGTACCCTGGGGAAAGGGCAGGAGCTGCCCAGCGAGTGGGGGTAAAGCATAGATGGGGTCCAGCCCACTGAGTGCCATGGGGCCGAGGCCATGGTCCCTGCAACCCTCCGGAGCAGTCGGGTCAGGGACATGGGCTCAGTGGAGGGGATGATGGTCCCCAATGCCCATGCAGCCCTCCTGTGTCTGCTCTGTCCAGCTGGGTGCTTGCAGAGTGAGTTGGTCCAGGTTTGGACCCTTCTCTGGGTGGGGACCCAGATTCAGCGGGGCTAAGCAACCTGGCCGCAGGTCACTGAGACAGAAGCCCCATCTGTCTGCTCGCTTCCATGTGTAGAAACCTGACCCGTTGGTGCCAGAGGAGGACATCGGGCTAACTGGGTGACCTCTGAAGGGGAGGAAAGTCCTTTCTGGTACTGTTTCATTTTGTTGCTGAGTCAGGAGTTAACGTGTGGGTCTGGTGAATTGCCAGAGCCCCTCGGGAACGAATGTGTAGGTATCTATTACTTCTCCTTAGAAACATCGTTCCCTCCGATCCTGAATCCCACTGCTGGGGATCCGTCCTGCAGAAATGCAGCCCCAGCATGTGAGGCCATGGGGGCTGATATTTGTAGTCGTGGGTTTGTGGCGGCGGAAACTTGGAAGAAGTCTCAAAGTCCATCAGGACCGTGAAGGTCCAGTAAACTGTGATACTTGCCTTTTGGAATGTCAACCTTTTAAATTATTTTAAAAAAATTTTTAAAGGATGTTATTTATTTACTTTTAGAGAGACGGCAAAGAGAGAAGAGAGGGAGAGAGACAGCAATGTGCTAGAGATGCATGGATCAGTTGCCTCTCACACGCCCCCTACTGGGGACTTGGCCTGCAACCCAGGCTTGTGCCTTGATTGGGAATTGAACGGATGACCTTTCAGTTTACAAGCCAGCACTCAATCCACTGAGCCACACCAGCCAGGGCAAATATCAACCTTTTTAAAATTACATTTCTATGAAATAATCTGGAGTAATGTCCTTGATACATTGTTAAATAAAAAACAAACAAAAAGCTCCACGTTAGCCAATAATACGAATTATGCCACACCATAAAAATAAAAAAGTTATACATGGGCATTTCTATTAGTTTCCTTGGGCCGCCATAACACTGCACTATGGGCAGTGGGGTGCGGGGGGACTCAAACCACAGAAACCCATTTTCTCACAGTTCTGGAAGATCAAAGTTTGAGAGCAGGTGTTGGCAGGGCTGGAGACTGGGAGTAGTTTGGTGTCACTAGACTTTGGGTGACTGCACATGGCAGGGACATGTTAGGGAAGGAGCCTGGGACAGACCCTTCCACTAAAGGATAGGACTCAAAGAGAGGGCAGGTAGCTATAACTGTTCAAGCAGCCTTCCACATTTTACCTCAATGGTGTCAGTGGATAAACTAGTAGTATCCCCTTTGTACAGGTGAGGAAATCGAGGCAAGGAAATCCTAGGCGACTTGCTAAAATCGCTGACCCTAGTTAGTTGTAGGTGAGAATTCCCACCCAGGCACAGGTGTTCCACAGGCTCTTTGCCCGGGATGCCCAAGCCCCTCTGTCCTGAGGCGCCTGCACTCTTCTCGTGGGTGACCTTGACTGGGTTTTAATCCCCCATGACAGCAGCTGCTGCATCTGTTGTGCCTCGTGCTGAGCCTGGTACCCGGCAGATCCTGGCTTCATTCTTCAGACATGGAAGAACACACGAACTTGGTGAGACAGGAAGGGAGTACTGTGCCCATTTAACAGATCAGGAAACTGAGGCTTTGGATATTTACCCACCTGACCGAGATCATGCAGGCAACTCCACACCCAGGACTCTCCCCTTCCCTGTGCTGCCTTGCAGGCCTCCCAGCCACCCTGTAACATCAGAAGTGTCTGTCTATCCCACTGCAGATGCGAAACCTAGGACCTGGGAGGTTAGGACCCTGCCTGACTCCTTGCAGTAAGTGGAAGGAGACAGTGTTCTAGTTTGGTGACATAGGGCCTCACCTCACCCCTCAGAGGCATGGTGTTCTCACGGCACATCTGGATGCGTTTGGCAAAGGCCCCTCGTGTGAGGGTTTTCTTTCTGAGTGCCTTTTTATAGGCTTGTAATGAAATTCTCTGTGCTTTGCCAATCCCAGCTTACTGCTGCAGAGATAATTCCCTCTCCAGCCAGGAGACAGGCTTTTTGTTTGCTTTCCTCTCAGCAGCTGAGACAGGTGTACCTCTCTTAGACGTCCACATTGCTGTTTGGAAATGGGTCCTCCCATAGGGAGGGGGAGGCAGCGGTGGTGGCGGGAGAAACACCGTGCCGGGTACTTTTCTAGGATCTCGTTCAAGGCTCCTGATGTCTCTGCTGTGTGGGTGCTGTTATCCCATCTTGATGGAAGAAGAGACTGAGGTTCAGAGAGGATGTGGTTCCTGCCCAAGTAAGCGGCAGAGGCAAGGCTCGCTGTTTGAATAGTAAGGAATCTTGCCCTCCTTCACTGTTTTCTGCATAGCTCCTGCCTGGGTCCCAGGGTCTTTCTTCAGTTCACATCCAAGGCTCTGGGCCTCCATCTTGTCCCTTTGCCTCGCTGCTGCCAGATCTTCCCAAAGCACAAGTCTCTCAGCCATGTTCTTGCTTCAACCACCAACACGTCCCCGTTGGCCTTGGGAGAAAATCCACATCATCAGCTCTACTCTTCTCTTCCGTTTGGGGGGAGCATTTTCAGAAACTGTGTTCGCAGGAGCCGTCCGTCCTTGTAGAGGAAGGACTTGGCAGCAGGACAGAGACAATAAGAGAGAATGACCCACATGTGGAGGGGCTGCAGGCCTACCTGGCTCTCCTCAACGGGAACAGCAAGCATGCTTCTGGGTTTTCTATGGGTGCCTGGACTCAGGCTGTGGGTTGTCGCAGAAGGGAGAGGGCTGTGGTCCGACAGCCATGGCTCCTCCATCACTTCCGTAACTGCACATCTTCTCGGGGTGGCATGGTGTCTTCCAGGTAGGTGCTCAGACTTCTGGTTTCTTCTCCTATCTTGGCATCTGCAAGGATTGGGGGTGAGGCTTCCGTGACCCCATGGAGGCAGGAGGTAGGGCTGTCCCTGGGCCTCCTTGTCTCTGTGGTGGCATGTCCTATTGGCTGATCTGGTCCCTAGGCCTCTGTGGGATTAATGAGAGACAGCTGGGCCCAGCTGGTCCTCTGGGCATGAGCTGGGCACTCAGTGCCCGATGGTCTTGGTCATTTGTTCTACTCTCAAAGTCCCTGAGCTCTATGACTCCTTCCTACTGACTGGGGCCCATGCTGGCTCTCCTTGCCCCTCACCCAGGCATTTGGGAACCTCTGAATCCTCAGCCAATCATGGAGAATGAGCAGTGCTTCCTTGAGGTCAGGTATGTAGACGTTTCCTCTGTCCATGCTTCACTGTTGCTCTTGACCTTCATGTTGGATGCCACATCACCATGTTATGTGAGCTTCTCCTAGAGGCCTGCAGCCCCCTCTGTCTCCATCTGGGTGGGCAGCTCATGAGCCTGATGCTCACCAGTTCCCCCAGATTGTTTGGGCTTTTCTACCTCAAGGTTATGGGCATATTACTTCCCTGTTCAATCTCCTTCTCTCTCCTCTTAGGGAGCCAGATGGGTTTGGTTTTACTCTCCTCCTTGTCTAATAGGGACTTTCCTAGGGCAAGGCCCCTTCCTTCTGAGGTGGCCTTCTCCTTCTCCTATTCCCGGGGACCCTGAAGCAGAATGGCTGACGGGGATGGGATTTTCTGTGTGAAGAGGGGGATGGAAATACACCATCATGAGACATGCAGATATTCATGTCAGAGTAAGTGGAGGGATCCGTCAAGCTTCTCAGGATCCTGAGAGGTTGGAAGGTGAAGGGACATGGGCTCATAGAGGTGCGGTGATGTCTCAGAGTCATGCAGAAAGTTAGCGAGGAGCCCAAACTCCACCTTGGAACCCTGGCTTCCAGGCCAATGCTTGTTCCCCCAGACAGGGACAAAAGGACATGGGGGTGTGTGGAGCACACTGACTTTGAAGTCAGACAGTCCTGGGGGCGACTTCTTGTCCCCCACCACCAATTCTGGGAAATGATGTTCAGAAAGCTGCTTAACTTTGCTAAGCCTATTTCTTCAGCAAGAAATTGATGCTATTAATCCTTCACGATTGTTGTCACAAATAAATAGAATAATGTAAAGCATGACACATGACATGATCCATTAGGATTCATTTGACTCTAAGTGAAAGCACACCCCTCCTCAACTGCCTAATCAATAATTTACTTATCTCCCATAAAAGGCAGTCCATCAGTGGAGATGTCCCAGGGTTGGCTAACTCAGCAGCCCATCAGTGTCAAAAAAGACATTGGGTCCTGTCCATCTTGTCTCTTTGCCACCCATCCTCAGTGTTTTCACCAGCTCCCCTCATGGTTGCAAGACAGCTGCTGCAGCTCCAGACGTCAGATTCTCACACACCCATGCTCAGAGACAGAGAAAGGACATTTATCTCTGGGCATGTCTCCTGAAGAGTAAAGGAGTCTTTCCCAGATGACCCCTATCAGTCTTCCACATGTGTTTAATTTGCCAGAAGAGATCACGGCTTATTCTGGATACCTGCAGCTGCATCAGAAATTGTTTCAAAATTCAGTGACTAGTAACTACAACAATTGTTTATTTTGCTTAGAAGTCTGCCTTTGGAAGGGGGCTCCATTGGCAAGGACAACTGGACTTGGCTCCATGTGTAAGCTGGGGCGATTCTGTTGGGAGCTAGACGACCCAGCCTCAAGATGATGTAGTCACACAGCTGACAGGTTGGTGTTGGCTCTTAGCTGGGGGCTCAGCTGGGTTCCTCTCATAGGGCCCTCTCCATGGGTTGCAGGACCTTCCTTGTGGTATGGCCACTGCACTCCCAGAACAAGCATCCTCAGAGAACTGGGTGGAAAACTGTCTTACCTTGCATGACCCAGCCTCAGAAGTCCCATAGCATTCCTGTACCATAGACAAAAAAAAAAAAATTCCCAAGTTTAAAGGGAGGGAACCCAGACTCCCGGCTGTCAATGGGAGGCATGTCAAAGTCCTAGAGTCAGAAGGCCATGGGGAAGGGGATATATACCGATGCAAACGATTTTTGGAAAATGCAATCTGCCACACACACTTCTTAACTAATCAGTAACAAGGAGGAAGAGACCACCATGTATAGCTCAGGTCTACCTGCATTTATTAGAGGAGTGAGGAGTGAAGGAGCAGGACCTCAGCTGCCGTGGGCGACGTGGAAACTGCAGTCAATTAGAGGACCCAAGGTATTTGCATCGAGAGCTGCTCAGCACATGGTAAATGTTGTTACCGTCAGTCATCCAATTCGAAGACCAGGTGAATATAGGTTGAGACTCCGCTATGCAGCTAGTTAGAGCAGAAATATCCTCCAGGGAGAGTTTCTCCAGGGGCAGCTTGCCTTTCCCTCGTGCCTGAAGGGCCAACATTTGGCTGGTGTGGAACATTCCGGCAGGGCTCAGTGGTGGTGAGTGGAGCCATTTCTGAAGCAAGCCCCAGCCCCCCCACCCCCCGCCCATCGTTCCCTGATGCCTGTCTATTTCCTTGTAGCTGTTTCCGAGTGTTAGAAAATTGGATTAAGCTTCAATCGCATTTTCCCCTAAACACAAAAGTCCAAAATTAGTAGCACATTTCTAACAGACCTCACTTAAAGCCACATCAGATTAAACAGAGTTGTTTTAAAACGGCCCTGTATACATCGTGCAGCGTGGATTGAAGAGGTTTATGAAGTGATGTATGTTTGTAAATACTGGGAAGCTCAAAATTGTTTTGACCTTGTGATATTTGAACCATATTCTTGTAAATTGCATTCAACTTGGAATTGACATCCTGTGGATTTACAGCCCTTTCCCAGCCCCTGCATATTGCTTTGGAATTTTATTACCAGCTCATTTGATGATGTTTTGTTTTCATAAATGCCGATGTTATCCGAAGTCGCCCAAGATCAAAGGATCTTGGAGATAGAAGCCTTCTGTGAGAAATCCTCTTCAGCTCTCAGAGCCCTCTCATCTTAGGGATGGGTAAACTGAGGCTCAAGGAGGTAAAATAAATAACTTAAGCCACTTGGAGTATGGGTGTTTGGGCTGGGAATTAAATTCAAGGCCCCTGAATGTGGATTTGGGACTGGAATGAACATGTGCTTTGAAGACATGGGCAGGTCTGAACTTCACAACAAGCTCATCCCTTAAGTGCTGTATGGCCTTGGTTGTGTCGCTAACCTCTTTGAGCCTCCATTTCCTGTCCCCGGGAAGTGCCCTTATGTGAGGGTGGTTGGAGGAGTGAAGCCAGAGGATAACCAGTGTGAAGCCCAGAGCCCAGGACCTGATTCTAAGAGGTGCTCAGGTCCTGCCCTGTCCCTTTCCCTAATGGCTCCCCATCCAACACATATTCCCCAAAAACGGGGGTGGGGGGTGGGGGGAGGAGGTGGGCTGGGGTGGACTTGAGGCAGCAGGAGAGGGCACCCCGAGCAGAAGAAGGTGGTGGTTCATTCAATTGCCCAAAGTACAGGTTCTTGGCCTCAGAGGGCTGAGAAGAAGCAAGAGGACCTAGGGGTGGGGTCACACAGGGATGATGCATGTGGGTGCAGAAGCCCTGGCTGGTATGGGGATGGAATGAGTCTCTGTGCCTTTGCTATGGGAAATGTGTTTTGCCACCATATTTACCTTTTAAGACTTGACTCCAACATCAGCTCCCTCCCCCAGCCCCTGGCAACCACCAATCCGAGGCTTGCTGACTCCACAGATTTGTCTGTTCCGTACACTTCATGTGAATGGAGTTATATGTGACCTTTTGTGAGTGGTTTCTTTCACTTAGCATGTGTTTTCACAGTTTATCCATGTTGTAGAAGCAGAACTTCCTCCCTTGTAAGGCTGGGTAACACTCCATTGCCTGGATAAACCACACCTTGTTTGGGCATTCACTGGCTAATGGGCACTCACCCACCCGCTGACGGACACTGGGCAGTCTCTGCTTCCTGGCTGCTGTGAACAAGGCTCCGTGTGGCCGTGTGTTTCCAGCTCTCTTGGTTACAGACCTAGGAGTGGAATGGCTGGGTCCTGCGATGACTCTGTGTTTAACTTTTGGAAGCGCCGCCGCACCATGCTGTATGCAGCCTCGCCACTTTGCGGAGGTGCAGAGGGTCCCCCTTCTCCACCTCCTCACCGACACTAGTTGTCACCTGTCCATTAGGTGAGAGCCGCAGAGTGGGTGTGAACTGGTAGCTCATTGTGGTTTTTATTTGCATTTCCCTAAAGATTAGTGCGGTTGAGCATCTTTTCTTGTGGTCATTGGCTATTTGTATGTCTTCTTTGAAGAACAGATCCTTGGTCCATTTCAAAACTGAGGGTTATTTTTCTTTTTTATTGTTGAGTTGTAAGAGTTCTTTAATTATTCTGGACACTAGACCCTTGTTGTATCTATGATTCAAAAATATTTTATCCGATCCCTTCTTTTCGCTTTCTTATTCATGTTCTTTGCACAAAAGTTTTTAAGTTCAGTCGAGTCAATTGATCTTTTTTTTCTTTGGCTGCTTGTGCTTTTGGTGTTAGATTGGGCAGCGGCTTCTTAAACCAAGGGCACAAAGATTTATGCCTAGGAGTTCTTCCAAGAATTTTAGTTTTAGCTCTTACAGTTTGGTCCTTGATTTACTTGGAGTTAATTTCTGTAGTATTTGGTGTGAGGTAGGGGTCCAAATTTATTCTTTTGCATGTGAATGTCCCGTTGATCCAGCACCATTTGTTTAAAAGACTATTCTTTATTCTCTCTCTCTCGTTAAAGGGTTTTGGCACCTTTGTTGAAAATAAATTGACCATAAATGTGAGGGTGTATTTCTGAACCCTCAATTCTGTTCCTTTGATCTGTATACATCCATCCTTCTGCCAGAACCGCAGTGTTTTGCTTACTCTAGTTTTATAGTGAGTTTTGAAATCGAGAAGTATGAGTCCTCCAACTTTGTGCTTTAGAGTTTGTTTTGGCTTTCCTGAGTCCCTTGCATTTCCATAGGAATTCTTGTGCACTTTCCCATTTCTGGAAATAGAAAAAAAGGCCGAGTTTCTGTAGATTAATTTGGAGAATATTGCCATTTTAACAATATTAAGTCTTCTAATCTATATGCACAGGGGACCTCTTTATTTATTTAGGTTTTCTTTAATTTCTTTCAACTATGTTTTGTAGTTTCTGGGTACAAGTGTTCTACTTCTTGAGTTAAATGTATTGCTAAGTATTTCATTCTTTTTGACAGTATTGAAAATGGAGCTGTTTTCCTCATTTAATGTTCAGGTTATATTATGAGCCACTGGAGGGCAGATTCCATTGGCAGAATGAGCCAGTGAACGGTGTACCAACTTGGGGTCCCTTGTCCCCAGGCACCAAGGTGTGGCCCTGGGCATGCGTCAATGGTACATGAGTGGAAGTGGCCAGCTCCCGGCCTGGCCTGTACACTTCCTGGCCCCATTCTCCACACCGTCCTTCCCCATCTTCTGTTGGGGGTCCAAGCCCAGGAGGACCGTGGGAGCCACTGGGGGAGATGGCAGAGTCTCCTCCTCAATGGCCCCGTGGGAAAGAGTGGACCCTGCTCCCAGAGGACAGGTCCATCTCTGTGGGACTGTTATGGGAATGGGAAACAGTTTATGAAGTCACCGAAATTTGGGGGTTTTTGTTACAGGAACTAGTATTCCCTCAACTGAGATCAGCAGTCTGAGCCTCTGGCATCAACACATATCAGAAGCAGCAGGCAGTCAATGCATTCGTTGAATGTGTGCATTTTGAGCCTCCCTGGCTCGACACTTCCAAGGTGTCGGTGATTCCCCCTTTTCCCTTTTTGTCAACAAATGAGCATATTAATTCTTTCCGACATTGTCTGCAGTACGACAAAATGATACCTGGGGGAGGCATCGAGAGAAGACATCCTCAGGTGATGAAAAGAGCTCTTTCATTTGCAAAAACCTTTCAGATGTCGTTGGAACTTGCTTCTCCATGTGTTCTGTCACCTGATCCCCACCCCACCCCACCCCTGTGAGGTAGGTCCCAGCTCCCCGTTTGACTGGTGTAGAAACTGAGGTCCAGGAATGTAAAGCAGTTGGCCCAGAGTTGTACGACTAGGAACTAGGTCACTTCAGAAGGAGAAGGGGAAGTGGGGGTCACCCAGGATGCTTTCCAAGGGCCCGGGATGAATGGCTCCCAGCCCTCTGGCCAGGTTCCATTGGCCATGACTCTGTCCGATGGGCCCCAGCTGAACTGCAAGGGAGGCCAGGAAACAGAGAGCAGGGTGTGTCTGGGAAGAAGCAATGGGGTAGTGGACCCACAGCCTCATCTATGCCATGGCCACCCTGTTTCCCTAATCTTGTCTCTCAGCCAGAATCCAACAAAGGCACAGACAGTACATGGTCCAGCACAATGAATGCCCCTCATTAATTACAACATCAGGCACGTAATTCTGTAACATGACAATATCACACTCAAGCACATCGATGACATTTTAGGTAAAATGT
Source organism: Anoura caudifer (assembly GCA_004027475.1). NCBI lineage: Eukaryota > Metazoa > Chordata > Mammalia > Chiroptera > Phyllostomidae > Anoura > Anoura caudifer. The sequence goes on from PVKU01017508.1 coordinate 10,657, forward strand.
TTGAATTGCTGTCCATCTCTTGTGAGACATTCACCGACCCTACCAACCATACTCAAGCAGGTGTGACTTCTGCTGGACCCTGTATTTTTGGAGAGAACAGGACATGATTTTGCCATTGATATTTTAGGCCATAGCATTGCTGGCATCACCGGGGCAATTCCCTTTCCCCCTTGAGACTTAACTTTCCCAAGGATCAGAGAGGTGGCTGCTCCTGATCGGGGGCCATGGAGCCCGGGGGAGGGTGTAGACTGAGTAGCAACTCTGAGTCTAGTCTCCACGCCGACCTGGCACTGCTGTGGTTGCAATGGCTGTTGATGTTACAGGGCCTAAGAGAAACACATTTACTTAAAAACTCACTGTGTTTTGTCATGGATATTCTCAATTACCATAAAGAGGGAAATATAATTTCTATCAGGTGAGGATTTGTGAAATACTTTCTTATGGAAGAGGTCTTGATAATGGAAAATGTCTGGAGCCACAGAATTAGCTTATTTCCATCAACAAATATTAACGGAGAGCCTTCCATATGCCAAGCACTGCACTTGGTTAGTGAACTAGAAAATGTAACTCCTGTCCTGAAGGAACTCGAAGTCCAGTGGCAAATGTGTGTGTGTTGGTGGGAG